>JAAGEH010000337.1:2289143-2339283 GCA_011751065.1 Lasiurus cinereus
CACTTTTTGTTTGGTTTATGTTTCACCATCTTCTTCCCCCTCCTCATCCGGGGATCTCTCTGTTGACTTGTCTCTCTCCTTCTCTGGCCTCCTGCCCTGCCTACCACACCTGGCCTGCAGATCGGCTGAGTCTGGTCTTGATATTGAGGCTGGGTCTTTTGGGGGACCCAGTGGCAGAGGGGTGCTTAAAGGCATTTGATGAGGATGCTTCATTTAGTGCTTTCCATCTATCCACTGAGCCTAACCGGTTTCTGCTGGAGGTATAATGTTAAACGAAAGTAAGCATGTCGAGAATCTCTTTTTCTTTTTAGCAGTGAGACACCCAAATGTCATCATTTGTATAATTGGAGTTTCTGCCTTGTCCGCCCTCTGAGTGTGGTTTTGAAGACCCTAAGAAAGGAAGTAAGGCAGGGGTGGGAAACGTCCATGTGGCCTTGCCAAGGCGAGAGGGGTGAGTTAATTGAATGTTTGACAGACAGAGCAGGCTAGTTTTTAAATTAATAATTTTGTACGGCCCTTGAGTGATGGTATAAATATCCAAGTGGCCCTTGGCAGACAAAGGTTCCCCACCCCTGCAGTAAGGGAAGAGAAGAGAGATTCATATTTATTGAGTATCTGTTGAGTCTTAGGTCGGTTTTATTTATTACTTTATTTAATGCATCATTTTGTGAGGGTGGCATTATTGCTTCCATTTCATGGAGGAAGGACTTGAGGCTCCGAGCAGAGTTCAGCAACCTGCTCAGTGTCACAGATCCCAGAGTCCCCACTTTATAACTCATGTGGCATTTTTAAAAAAAATATATATTTTATTGACTTTTTACAGAGAGGAAGGGAGAGGATAGAGAGTTAGAAACATTGATGAGAGAGAAACATTGATCAGCTGCCTCTTGCACGACCCCCGACTGGGGATGTGCCCGCAACCAAGATACATGCTCTTGATGGGAATCGAACTTGGGACCCTTCAGTCTGCAGACCGATGCTCTATCCACGGAGTCACACCGGTTCCGGCTCATGTGGCATTTTTAATGTAATCATTTCCAGGTGGAACATAGACATCCTAGGTTTTCTTTAGCAAAACTACAGTAGGATTCAAGGAAAAGGAGGTTCATGCAAACTCTTTGTGCACGCGCGTGGCATATATTTATGATCACCCACCCAGCATTCATTGTGAATACCCCATTGGACAGGTAACAAAACCTGGAGTGTTCCCCAAAGTACATATTATGTCTGAAACCGGGGTATCGGGGGGAAGAGGCGGCTTTGTTAATGTGTTGACTTTTCCTGAAGTTCAGTTTTTTTGTGTTTTTTTTTTTTTTGGCCATCCAGTGCTTATTGCATTTGGCAGCAAAGCTTCGGAAAATAAGTTCTCTTCACATTATAAAATTTTCACGTTCGTTTGTTAGTCAAGGCAGGACTGATGGCTTGAACCGAATGAGGGAAACTTAGACTTACCCTCGGGCTTGGCTGGTGCTGCGATGCTCTTGTGGGTAGCGGGATTGACCCCCCCACCCCGCGAACACTGGCCCTCTGTTGTAGCACGGGGAAAATGTTTACTCATCCGGACGTTTAATTGTGTCAGATGACAGAGGTGTGATGTAACGACTGATAGTCATTACTGTTCTAGAAAGGCCCTTGGCTGATTTCTCTCCGCTGGAAAACAGGGGCTGTATTAGGCCTAATTTTAAACAGAGATCCCGCGGTTCGCTTTTTGCTTTTGGTGCCTTTCTTCTTGTGCTTCAAACTTCCTTCCACGCTGTTTGTTTGCATGGAATCGAGATAGAAAAGTCATTTTCAGCCACACAGACGTCTGAGAGCTTTTGGGCCTCGGACTTTTCCAATGAGCATGATCTTGGCTGATAACACAAAGGCATCGGTGATGACACCCTTCAGCGGCCGCCTTCCTCTCTGGCCTGACCAGGAAAACACGCTAAGAGACTGCGAAGGTGGTGATGGGGCTGCATTTGTTTTTCTTATACCCACTTACGAGCTGAAAGGAAATCTCCCTCGGAAGGAGGGAATAAACAGATCTGAAGGGGGCCCAGGCATTTGCAGGCACAAGTTTGGGATGAGGGGCAGAGGGAAGTTAACAGCAAAAGGATGAGTTGGCAAAAGGAAAAGAAGGAGGTTAAGAAAAAACAAGGAAGTTTGTAGGTCTTGGCCCCTTATTTCTCCTCTTGGAAAAGAGTTCGCAAATTGGTTTATTTAGAGTATTAATCACCTTGGCCAGCAATTAGAAACCAGCTCTTCTAGTTGGGAAATGATTAAGTTATTGTAGTTCTACTATTTGAAATGATATCATTTCATGTCATTATTTAAAAAACTGGAATAATGGAAAACAGTTGTAGTCACTGCAAAAAGCAGGGGAATATGTAGTAAGTAAATAATGAAGTGGGTGTATCTATAATAGGTAGATGTGCAAAGATTTGGGAGAAATAAAAAAAAATTGAAAACGGTATACATTTGTTTTAGATGACTTTGTATTCTTAAACCATCTTTAATACTATGATCATAATTTGATAAGCATGAAAATAATTTTTTCACAGTTTGTGAATATTCTTAATACTACTGAACTGTACACTTGAAAAATAGTTAAGATGGTAAATTTTATAGTCTTTGGGTTTTACTACAGTTAAAGAAAAAATAACTTTTTGAAAAATGGGATATAGCCCAGCTGGTGTGGCTCAGTGGTTGAATGTCGACTTATGAACCAGGAGGTAAGGGTTTAATTTCCTGTCAAGGCCCAGGCCTGGGGTGCAGGCTTGATCCTCATCAGTAGGGGGCGTGCAGGAGGCAGCCAAGCAATTATTCTCATCATTGATGTTTCTATCTCTTTCCCTCTCTGAAATCAATACAAATATATTTAATAAAGATAAAAATGGGAGATGGTCCTCAACTCTTGGTCTTCATTGGTATTTTTGGAGGGAAATATTTCCTCTCTTATATATACCTTCGAAGCTAATTCTAGTTTCCGAATGTGTGGGATTTTGGGTTATTATCCCATACTAGTAGCCCTGCACACGAATCTGTGAGCCAATAGCTTCCCAGTAGCTTGCTGCCAGCTGCCCCGTCCTCCTGTAGCTCCCTCTACCCCCGCACCCCGAAACCCCCTCATCGCTTGCTGCCCTGCCCCCTCCTGTAGCTCTCCACCTCATGCTTGTAGCTCGCTGCCCCACCATCCTGCTGATCCGTGATCCAGTTGTTAGGTGGTCGGGTTACACTTCACGGTGTAACGACCGTTTGCATATTACATCTTTACTATATAGGATATGAGTTAATTTATTCAATCAGATACCTGTACTTTGTACTTGAATGAATATAGGAATAGAGTGGCTGTTGTCTTGTTGATCCTAACCTCACTAGTCCCTTTAGGCAAATGAGAGAAGTATACAAAGCGCTTTCAAATTATGTAATTTTTTTCTTCATCCAAATAGAGTGCAACCTAGAATATTATCTCCAAAGTGTGTATGTCACAAGTACTAGTACATCACTGATGTATTCAATATATATCAGTGTGTGCGGCTATATGGTCTAGCCCAATAGGAGTAAAATGCTCCAAGTGTGAGCCATATATATAATTTTTAGTTTTCTAGTAGCCACATTAAAAAAGCAGAATAAAACAAGTGAAATTAATGTTACCATTTCAACTTGTAATCCCATAAAAATTATTGCGATATTTATATTTTCTCATAGTAAGTCTTGAAAACATGGTTTATTTTATACTTGCAACCCATTTCCAGTGCTAAATACCCACATGTGGCCAGTGGGTACCTTAGTGGACATTGCAGTCCTTGCTACAGATAGTTGTCAACTCATAATTTATATTGTTTCTTACAATGCCTCTTTTGTTGATTTTTAATGTCCTTTAGTTCTTTTAAATTCTTATTTATGAAAAGACTATCATTGGCCCAATGGGTTTCCCTCACTGGATGTGAATAGCCAGCAGTGGGAAGTATTCTTACATGGTTAGGGGACAACCGGGAGCCTTCCCTTACATAAACCATGTATTCAGCTATTAAAAAAAGAAAAGAAAAAAGATACGCTCTCTTCTCAGGAGTCCACCCGTGCCTTTCCCTTTCATCTCTTCTTCCATCCAAGCACGTGACCTTTGCTTTTCTCTAAGTTCCCTTTTTTAAAAAAAATATTTTATTGATTTTTTACAGAGAGGGAGAGGGATAGAGAGTTAGAAACATCGATGAGACACATCGATCAGCTGCCTCTTGCACGCCCCCTACTGGGGATGTGCCTGCAACCAAGGTACATGCCCCTGACCGGAATCGAACCTGGGACCTTTCAGCCCACAGGCCGATCCTCTATCCACTGAGCCAAACCGGTTTTGGGGACCCCTCCCCCCCCCTTTTTTTTTCCTCTATAACTAGTTTCCTGAGCCCACGCAGCCCAGCTGGCTCACTTCTCCTACCTCTGTCACTTCCTAAATCAACTTTCTCTTCGAGTTTGGAAAAGAAGAAAAACACACATCACATGGTGCCCACGGATTTGGGTCCTTGTTTGAGCTCTTCCTGGCTCCTTGACTTGGGGTACGCTTCCAACCCCTCGGAGCCTTTGCTGCTTTAATTGCATCCTTGGACTCTCAGAATCTGTCTGAGAAGCATCCAACCTGGTGCTTATCTTTTAGTAACGTTCTCCATAAATATTTATTGTGTCTGCATAACAGCTAGGGCCAGGGACTGAGACTTTCCGGTGGTTCAGAATTTCTTCAGGGTCATCCAATGTCAGCCCCAGGCTGGGGTGTGGATGCTGACCCATCACCCTTGTTCGGTGGACTTGAACGACCGGGATCTAAGTTACTGGGCTGTGTGGGACTGAATTCGTTTTCAAACCAACTATGTAAGTGCACGGTATTATTACAACATTGGAGTTAATGCTTCGCTGGGTTGAAGAATGTAGCACTAATTGACATTAATGGGTGTTGTACATAAATCAAAGGGAGAACAGGCCTATTAGTGTATTAAAAAAACATTCTACTTTTAATATCCATGTGGTATGCTTTATTTCCCCCCGGGCATGCATTTTCTTTTTATAAATGAAACGCATGTTTCTTTTATCTGCGTGTTCTTCAGTCCGGATTTAAGTTTTCTGCTTGCCTAGTGTTAGTTTGACCAATTCCCCAGGTTGGAAACTCGACGTTAGGATTTCGCTTTGGGGAATTTATCAGATTCAGAAATTTGATCACCTGTCTGATAGGAAGTATTTTTAAGCCCAAGTAATCAGGGGTGTGCTCTGGTGGGACCATTTCCTTCTATTTGTTGTTTGATCTTTTTTTTTTTTTTAAATTAGTCTTTTGAGAGACACTCAGAAGCAAGATGTGTCTAATATTACAATAAAGCTATTTATGGGCCCATTATAAGGAAATGCAAATCTTATCTTTTTGTGCCAGTGATGAGAGAAAAATATATAAGTGGCCTCCAATTATCTGTAATTGTATAAAGTCTTCTTTCATGTATGTTATCTGTCTTCCTGTTTAATCCTATCTGGCACACTTATGCCTTTTGTATTAGTTTTCTGTAAATGGAGTTCTGAATGGTTTGAATTGTGAATTAACAATGATCGCAATCCTCACATCCCTCCTCTCTGCCTTCCTTCCTCCCCCTTCCTCTCTCTTTAAATAAAGGGAAAGAGAGCCAGTTTCCTAGAGAGACCTAGAAGGATTGAAAGAAGGAATATACAGTCTTTATAAGAGTATCTGTGAACGGCTGAGCAGCTTTATCAGTCCTGCTGTGTGTTTCTCTGTGCATGAATAAACAGAGGGCTGGCAGTACGCTGCATGCTGCTCGACAATACCACATGTAGCCGAGGATAAACTGAGGTGGTATCTCTTTAAAAAGATACTTTTGTGAGACCCAACTGTATATCCAGGGAGAATGTCATAGTTGGTCAACATAATTAAATTAAATTAAAAGAAATGACTTTGAACGTTGGACTTTAAGTCAGTTTAAATGTATTGTCACTCTACCTGGGAATTGTTAATAGAATTTTGTGCAGTAAAATCAGCAGGTACTTCACTATTATCTATGATGGCTCATACTCTATTTTAAGTTTCCTTTTACATGATTTCCAAATCTCTTATAGCAGAATATTAGATTTCAGGGAAATCCAACCTCCCTCCCACCCAAACATTGATTCTCTCCCGCCCTCTCCCCCACGTGGGACTGGCTTCTGGCCAACACTTCATCTGCTTGGTCAGTGGACACTCACCAGTTAGATTGATGGGCTCAGAGGTCATATATGTTCGGAGATGTGCTTCCCATGGAAGTGATAGATTTTCACGGGGTCCTTTCCCCCTCCATCTCTTACCCCACCTTTGTGACTCACAGTAGAGGCGTGTCAGAGGATCAGCCCTTGCGACACTGAGGCCGGGAACTCAAGGAAGCCCCTAGATCCTGGTCCTTCTGGTCTCACGAGTCGACTGGCACATCAGATCAGACTAACCTTCTCCCCGGAATTACCTGTACTTTTCCTTGTTTTTTGTGCTGCCCCTTCCCCAAACCTTCAGGAGACCCCGTTGTCTCGCTCTGGCCTTCAAACGTTTCTGAAGACTACAACCCACCTCCTTCTAATCTTAACCCCTGCTTCTGCAAAACCTGCATGCCAGTCAAGCTAGCCTATCCTCTGACCAAAAAAAGCTGTATTAATGGATGCTTTGCATACTGCAAAATCCCCCCACTGTAAATGTGCCGCTTAGCGATTTTTAATAAGCTGAGAGTTATGCAACCATCATCACAATGGGATTTTAGAACATTAATGTTCCCTCCAGACCTCCCTCTTGCCCGTCTACACTTAATCCCCTCTCACCCTGAACGCCAGGAAACTACTAGTCTACTTTCGGCCTCTTTAATTGGGCCTTTTCTGATATTTTATGGAAACGGGATCATACAATAAGTAGTTCTTTGGATCTGGGTCCCTCTACCAGACATAATGTCTGTGAGGGCTAGCCGTGTTGTCAGGGTTTACTCCTTTTTATTGCGGAGTGGCATTCCATTGTGCGGGTACCCCACATCTGTTTTTATCAGTGGAGAGGCATTTGGGCTGTTTCCAATTTAGACCAGTAAGTAAATAGTGGCTCCATGAATATTCATGTAATGTCTTTCTGTGGCCGTACGTTTTGTTTTCTCTTGGTCGATACTTAGGAGTGGAATTGCAGGGTCATATAGAAAGTTTATGGTGAACTTTTTATGACACCGATAAACTGTTTTTCTCAGTGTGGTATCATTTTACATCCCAACCGGCAATGTATGCGGGTTCTGGTTACTCCAGCAGTTTCATCACCATCACTTGTTATTGTCTGTTTTTTTTAAAAAAATGTGCTTTTATTAATTTTTTTAGAGCGAAGGGAGAGGGAGAGAGAAACATTGATGAGAGAAAACTATTGATTGACTGCTTTCTGCACACCCCCTACTGGGGATTGAGCTTGAAACATAGGCATGTGCTTTGCCCGGGAATTGAACCCGTGACCTTTCGGTGCATGGGACAGGCTAAACCAACTGAACCACACCAGCCAGGGCTTGTCTGTTTTTTAAATTGTAGCCCCTTCTGTTGTCTCGCTCTGGATATCTCATTATGATTTTAGTGCATTTTTCCTGATGACTAATGATGTTGAACATCTTTTTATTTGCTTGTTAGACTATCCTCTTTTGATCAAAATTAGCCCCTGCATTTCTTTTAGCATGCCTTTGCATATGCTAGCCTCACTACTTGAACCTCACCCTTGAACCTCAACCTCAACTCCTCTTCCTTTCTGGAAGCTTCCTCCAAAGTCTGTCTCCCTTTTGAAGCCTTTCCCTATTTCATCTTGCCTTCCCCAGCCATCTGTAACTGCTTTAAACCTCAGGAGCATGCTTAAGCCGGTGTTGTGACATGTATATTCCGCCTGACATTATAGTGACCTGACTACGTGCCTCTTTTCTCCTGGGGACCTGTCAGCTCTTGGATGACTGGCGACTGGAACTGTTGCTTCGCTCGCCCATCATCAGTGTGTGACACAGTGACATACCGGGGACTGTTTACCAAATGGATTCACAGAGAAAGGTCTGTGCCAGCGAAGAGAGGCCTCACTGGTGAGGAGTAAATGCAGACAGGCCAAGTAGACAGGCTCCATTCTGCAGCAGCTACCGCAGGAAGCTTCCTCTCTCCCTTTAGCAGGGCCATTTCTACTCGGAAACATACCCCCCAAGTTCAGTTTATTTTCACATTCCTTGCTTGCAGGGGTGGGGCACGGGCAGCCTCAGAGCCATGTCTGGCCCGTGAAACCATTTTGCCTGGCCCTGCCCAGGCCTTGGGGGTGAGTTAACGAAATGTTTGACAAAAGGCAGCAGGCGATTTTTAACTTGATAATTTTGTATGGCCCCAGAATGATGTTATACATATCCAAGGGGTCCTTGGCAGAAAAAGAGGTTTCCCACTCCTGCTGTCGGACATGGATTCTACCACCGATCATTTCAAGTGATTCCTTCCCTCTTCTTCTGAGTCTCTCTCTCTTCTTTCCTCTCCTCTCCTTTGAGACGCCAACCACGTCAGGTCCTGTCTCTGTTCCCGCTGCCACTTGAAGACATGCCTCCGCATTCATGGGCCTGAAATTCTGCTTCCCTTACTCCGTCCCTTCTCCCATCGCTCTTAGTCAGTCAGCAGACTTCCTGGGGCCACTGCTCCCCCTGTCCCCCTTTCTCCTCTCACTCCCAGGAGACAGCCATCAGTGCTATTGGTCAGGAAGGTTGAGGCCCACCGGCCGATCTCTCACATGTCCCACCGAGCCTCTCCTGTCTTCCTGCCTCAGAGGATGAGGTTCCTTCCTCTTCTTCAGATCCCTTGTTCCCTTGACCCTTCTGACCTTCCACTAGCTTCTGGAATCCTAATTACTTAGCTCTTTATTTTGGCTTACATGTTTTCCATCTCTTCCTTTCTCTGTTCCTTCCCTCCAGCCTGTAAACATGCAGAAGTTCATCCCAGCGCTAGACCTGCCTCCTGTAACTTCTCCTCATGTTTCTCTCTGAGATGTAATCCATATTTTCTCTCCCCCTTTTCCCACCCGTGTCTCATGAGAACTGTCTACTTTTATTTTCTCTACCCTCTCATCTCCCATTTTATTAATCCGTTCACTTTTTTTTTCCACTGTGATAAAAAACTACATAGGCTCAGCCCTATTAACACATGTGTGAGTATGCTGTGTAGCTTTGTTAGCTGCGTGCACACTCTTGGACAGCAGATCTTGAGACTGTTTCCTGTTGCCTGACTGAAACTCTATACCCATTGCCTAGCAACTGCCCAGACCCCCATCCCCGCCTGCCCCCGCCTGCCCCCCTCCTGGCAAGATAAGGGAGCCACGTAGATAAAGAATCGAGCTCAGGACACCCCGAATTGCTTTAGACCTCAGGCAGGCTATAGAGGCAGCATGTGATGATGAAGCTGGTTTTTGTTTGTAATTTTTGGATACAGGGAAGTGATTCAGGGAGTACCTTTGATATGAGCTCCATTTACGCAGTTTGAAACATACCATATTTTATCAAAAGGCTTGTGTTGGCACATTTTTCACTCAGAAAAGAAGATAAAAATATGTAGGAGGTTAAATTTGGATTGTGCACATGCAGAAGCGGACCACAGAGGAATGTAAGATTTTCTTCTTGGCCTTACGTACTGCGAGCATAATGCAGGCCCTATGTATACATAAGGGAATAATTAAACACAGAAATGCAGCCTACTTGTTGGCCAGAAAGGATGCCTGGAACATGTGGATAAGCTTGGATATTTGTCTAATGTTAATTGGAATATTGGTTTTCAGTTGAAGATGCCAAATCTTCAGAAAAGTAATTGGATTTAGCTTCCTATTTAGCAAACTACTTCAAATCCCCGAAGTATCCCACATCCGAAACTAATTTTTCTTGATTGTATCAAGTTTAGTCATGAGCAGAACAAGGGTTGACATAACTTTTTAATATTTAAAATATTTCTTGACAAGGTTTCAACACTGTCGCTTGTCCACAACCTTATTGTTGGGTTCACCAACGACAGATGAGATCTTGGTTCTGTGGCACCAGCTCTGCAGCTTTGCAAAGCTGTCTTCTTGAAAGAAATCGATTTCTTCTTTTTCCCCGAGACATTTAAATCTAAACTCAGATTTCGATCAGATTTCAAGAAACAGCACAAACTGGTCTATTTCTTATTGCTTTTTATATAAGCCTACATGTGTGCTTAATTTAACTCCTTTAGATTTAGCCTAGCAAACGTATCTTGTGCTGGTTCCTGAGTCTTGAAAGCGTTATTCCGTCTGCAAATGTTTAGTGTGATGTGTCAAAATATTTGGAAATAATTAAAAACTTATTAGAGAGAATAGGGTATTTGATCATTAAAATTCAGGAATTAAGAGCTTCAGGTTAAGGGATCGTTCTAGCAAATATTTATTGAGCAACTACTATGTATGGGTTTTGTGATTGGAAGAGTTACAAAAAGGTGTTTGATATGGCTCATAGCCTAATATTGATGATAGCTATGAAGCGGGACAAATATTACCTCTTATTTTAGCCTTTTGTCATTGAGGATGATCACTTAAAGATCTGAAAAGAGAAAATGGTGCTTCTTAAGTGAAATATGAGTAGATATATCATACATAACTTTTAAATGTATTTTCAGGAGAAAGTCATTTTCATTGATGTTAACAGTGACAAATAGGAGCTATATAGCTCAACAACAGATTAGTGTAATGTATTTTTTTGTAATAGGACCCAGCTTGTTGAAAAAACCTTATAGCCATGCTTCCCTCTCATGTTTCTTCCGGGACACCAAACTTTTGTAGCAGAGAAGTATCGTACTTTTCAGTTAATGTGGATTTTCAGTCCATTTTCAGTCTGTGTCCAGGTTAGAATTCTCGGCCAGACCTAACATTGTTCACCGCTGGGCCTCGCATAGAGCCGGGAGTGGCACATAGTAGGTGCTCAATACATATTTGTTGTTGATCCTGCCCAGGGATAGTTGGTGTTTTTTTTTAGTTTTTTTTTTAGGGGACCTCTGAAGGCATCCCTTATGTCTCTGCCAAGCCTCTCCCCTGGGACCAGGCTATTATTTTCCTAATGAGATACGCGCTCTACCACTGGGGTGTTTAGACCCTCAGTTACCCTCCCGCTCCCGGAGCTGAGCAGTCTTTCAGGCCCAAGGGCAGCGGCCACAGCGCTGCTAATCCTCTTTGCCACCCCGATTGTGTTTTAATGGAGCCGGTTCAGGACTCTCTGTTTTGTCCCTGGAATTTTTATGATCCCTTTGTGCTTAAAGAGCAATTATCATCCTGGAACAAGAGCCGGCTTCATCATCTTGCGGGTGTTAAGTTGCAAGTGTTTGAAAGGTTTATGCTGTGTATCATTTGAGGTGAATGATTTTTCACATTCCAGTTAGGTTTATGGTTCTTTCTGTAAACGCACTTTTCAGGAGCCTGAGCCCCAGGTTCAGCCAAGTCCTTCATCTTCCCAGATCTTTGTTGCTAGTTTGAGGGCGCTCCCCTTGAGCTTGGCTTTGAGTCTTTAAACACCATTTATCTTCTGTGAAACTGAGAGCCGGTGACGGCAATCTCTGATATGCAGTGGTACCTCGAGATACGAGTTTAATTCGTTCCGTAACCTTGAGGCGTGGGACACTATGAGATGCTCGAGTCGCAGTAAACTGGTGGGTCATGTGCAGCCGGCCGATCTGCGCGATGACTCCTATCTCAAATGTTGCTCGTATTTCAAAGCAAAAATTGCTTGCTCGACAGCTCGTATCTCAAAAATCTCGTATGTTAAGGCACTCGTATCTCGAGGTACCGCTGTAGTTTAACAGTGGATGGATGCCCAGGGCTGAGAAAAGCAGTCAATTAGTTCATTTTTTACTGTTAACTCGTTTTTCTGCACTCCTCACGGCCAGCAGTAGGTGATGAGTTAAACAGCATTTTCTTCAGCCTCTGATCAAGTATTGGCGCCGATAAAACGTGTTTCAGGAGTAAACTGTGTGGGTGGAGACCCCAGTACCCCCCTATGACTCCTGTGCCTGTGAAACCTATAGAGTAGCTTCTGCTCACAGCTGTTAGAACTTCCGGCTTTGTCCTGCTGGGGATGCTGCTGGGACCACGAGGGCTGATCACCCAGCCATTCCCTGATTACGAATTCGGTGGAGCCCAGGTGGTGTGGCGCAGTGGTTGATTGTTTACCTATGACCCAGGAGGTCATGGTTCGATTCCTGGTCAGGGCACATGGCCAGTTGCTGGCTACATCTCAAGTAGGGGGCATGCAGGAGGCAGCCGGTAGATGATTTTCTCTCATCATTGATATTTCGATCTCTCCCCCTCTCTGAAATCAATGACAATATATTTAAGATATTTTTAAAAATTAGGCTGAGTTAAATTTTTGTTTCGAACTTTTTTTTTCTTAAATCACAGATTCTTATATGTTTCCATAGCACAGATTAGCAGGTCAAAGAAGAGGGACATTTTTAAGGCTGTAATCTACATGACCAGATAATTGCTAGCATAGGATGTACAAGGGGAATCTTTACTCCCTGATGACATCTTCACCATCACGGCACCTTACAGAGATCACCCCCAAAATGTGCCTACCTAGTCCTGGCCTCGAAGACCACCTAGCTCCGTTGCAGAGAGCACAGATCTGCATATAAACACACAGCATCCTGGCACGGGCAGCGAAAGAGAGGGCTGGCGGCCGTCCCCTTACTTACTTACTTACTTACTTACGGGGAGTTAAACACCAACCCAAACAGAAACGCAGCTTTTCCAAGTGGGCTGAGCAGGAGGCAGTACCTGAATGGCCCCGCAGTCTTATCTGATTTGGAGACTGAGGTCAGTTAGCAATGTCTCTGACTGCTTCAGGCCTGCTAATATCTCCATTTGCTGGAGAGATCGAGAGAAAGGAGAAAGGACCACAAATAGGATAAGTGATGATGGGTTTTGGTTGGGTTATACAGTGAAATGAGTTTAAGTGATGTCCACCTAGAACATTTTTACAAAAGTCTTTCAAAGCAATCATACATGCTTTTATTTTATATACCCTTTAAAATAATGAAGAATTATATTAAACACTATTGTAGAAAATTTGCATTAAAAATGAAAAACATAAAAATGGAAAACACTCATCATTCCCTGTGAGCATTCCTCTTCCAGCTTCTCTCAGAGTGTGCATTATTGTAAAAATAGTCATCCTTGTAGAAAAGGTGTGTTTGTAGTCCTATTTTTCCTCTTCATTTCATTTCAGGAATATGTTCTAGAGAATCTATAGCATTACCTATCCTATCTAATAAAAGAGTAATATGCAAATTGACAGTACCTCCACTACACTCACCAGCCATGCCTACCAGCCAATCAGAGCAAGTATGCAAATTAACCCAATCAAGATGGCTACGACACAGAGCAGGAGGGAGGCCTGGGTTGCCGTGGTGATGGAGGAAGCCAAGCTTTCTGCACACCCTGGCTGGCCCAGGCCTCCGCTTAAGGCAACAAAAGTTTCAATGTCTATGTGAGCAGAAAGCTTGGCTCTGCTCCAGGCTAACAAGTTTCAATTCTAGAAGATAAATAAATCCCAGATACCAGGGTTCTCCGCTTGGGTCGCCGGGGGATGTGGCTGGCCTGAAAACCACCACAGGCCCTTTGCCCTGGCTGCCCCACACCACAAGGGAACACCCACCCTGATCCAGGACACCTTTTAGGGCAAACCGCTGGCCCCCACCCATGCATCAGGCCTCTATCCTATCTAATAAAAGAGTAATATGCAGATTGACCATCACTCCAACACACAAGATGACTGCCTCCATGTGGTCAAAAGATCCTGCCCCCATGTGGACACAAGATGACCACCACAAGACATCCAGCAGGGAAAGGCAGTTGGGAGAGACCAGGCCTGCGGGAAAGGGAAGTTGTGGGGGCTCCCTTCAGAAAGGTGGTATCCCAGGACCCTCTCTAGCAGCATATGAAAAAGTCCACTTCCGGCATGTCTGTCAGCACTGCGAATTATCATTAAAACACAAAAAAGTCTTTGCCAGTTTCATGGGTGAAAATGGTGTCTTCTGGCTCGAGCGTGAGTTTGCAGTGTGGCCATGGTCCTGAAAGCTGTCACTTTTTGGGGTGAGTTAGTCCCCCTGAGCTCCAATGTCAGATGTGCCAATGACAGCGCAGAACTTCTGCTCAGCTGGGTGGCTCAGTGGTTGAGTGTTGACCTGTAAACCAGGAGGTCACGGTTCGATTCCTGGTCAGGGCACATGCCCGGGTTCCAGCTTGATCCCCAGTAGGGGGGACATGCAGGAGGCAGCTGATCAATGGAATAATTTGTTATCATTCCTGATGTTTCTCTCTCTCCCTCTCTCTCCCCTCCTCTCTGAAATCAATAAAAAATACATATTTTTAAAGAAGTACAGGACGCCTGCTCCATGCCCAGTTTCTCCGTGGCTTTATCCAGTTTGCCTGGGGCCTGGTAGCGCCCCCGCCCTTAAACGTGCTTTCTGAACTCAAGGGCTGCGGGCAGCACTGTAGTTCTCAGCTTGTATTGCTAATAGGTGTCTTCCTGCCTTTGGCCCCGGCCCACAGCACCTCATAATGGAACATTTTACAGAACAGACTTTCCCTCAGATTGGGACTCCAACCCATTTCCTTTCCGAGTTTGCCTTGGCTTTTGTCTCCTTTCCTTTCACCCCAAGAAGTTCCCCCAACAGCCATCGGTTTCCATCGCGGTGTCAGCCGAACCCTGGGCTGCAGCAGAGCCCTGGGGCCGTCAGGGTCAAGGGTGGGAGGTCTGAACTTCATGGGGAGTGCCTCAGTCTGGTTCTTCCTCAGCATCGGGTTTCACTGTGGACTCATTCTTTTCAAAGTGGGAAAACATTGCCCAAACATGGTTAGAAGGGCCTCGGAGGCTGTGTGCTCAGCCTCTGGGTGCCCAGGCCCTGCCTCGCTCTCCCAGCCTGGGTCTGGTGTGAACGCACAGGAGCAGCGCGCTCTCTCTCCCACCCTCGCTCTTTGGCCTTGAGGAAGAGCCTGGGAAAAATCACCTTCATCTTTGATCCACACCGGAACTGGCTGCCACGGTGTTTTATGAAAACAGTTATTAGTTGCCAGGATGAAAAACCGGGAGACTTGACGTTTGAGAATCTCACTTTGGTTCCTCCTGACAAAAGTCAGAAACCCCGGCCACACCAGCTGTCTGTTGGCTGTCCCCTGCCTGCGGTCCGTCATCCTCGCAGCCTCCACTGGCCCTGGGTCCTGGCCCCTTTGTCATCAGTTAGCTGCCTTTCCCCTCTCCCTCGCATATGATGCAGTGAAAAGGAAAGAGAAGCCGTTCTTCTCCCCACATTGATAAAAATTAGAAAAATGACGATAGCTGAGAGGTTATGTACGTTTTAGGGTTCAGAACCCTACACGGACGGGTACAGACCCCAGGGGGTCCGTCAGAAGCTATTTCCCGGACACTGCCGTCTTTCATTCATTCAGCAAATGTTTGCGGGCCCACGCTGTGCCCAGTCACGCAGCTGGTCGCCAAGGCCTCAAGTTCACAAGACGGTCACGTCACGGTCCCACCATGTCACGGTCTAAACTCTAGTGGGATTTTCCTCGTTATCCCAGAAGCATGTGACAGGTGGAGTGGCCATTCCAAGTCACAGGGACGGGGGAGGAGGTAGGCCATCTTCTCCTGTTGGTGAGGGACAAATGACTAGCCCTTTCTTTCCTGTTTATGTGGAAAGAAAGAGCAGGGCATTGGTTTTCCTCAGGCTCCTAGGCTTCCTTCTAGAAAGATCTGTCCTTCATCGTTCTTGCTCAGTGTTAATTAGGGACCCTGGGCGGGGGATTTGGGAGGGGACACAGATGTGTTCGCAATGGTGCCTCTGCTCAGGTAGCTTCCAATCTAGCTGGGGCGGTATGTGCACCCCGCAGCTGCAGTGGACACACTCTCTAACAGTTGCAGGAGTTGTACATCTTGGGTCTGGTCCACAAGCTGTTTTAAACGTTAGTTGTAAACAGCGCCCTAATGCCTCCTAAGTCACTTACTTTCTGCTAGCTTTTCATCTCCAGTGTATACAGTTCAGTTCCATCTCGGCCTATAACGGGCTGAAAGAGTCTTCGGAGGACTGGTTTGTGAACTCATCACAATCTATAGCAGTATCTCACTGGGGACATGCCTTCTAGGGGTTTCCACACCCACTAATGAGCACACTTTGGGAATGTTGTAATTGACGCATGTTGGACACTTCCCGTTTTCGGGATTTCGTACTTCTAGACTGAAGACACGGCATCCTTCCGCTCTCAGGAAGCCTGGCCTTTTGTGGGGTGTAGCAGCTTTGTCTGAGAGCGGCCCAGGTGCCCAGCTAGCAGGCCTCCTGCCCTCGGCCCCGTGTGGCCCCGATGTGGCTGTCTACCCCGCCGAGCGGAGAGGGACGTGGAGGTTTTATTCCGCTCTAAGGCGAGGCTTCTGTAACCGTGCAGCGGAGTGTGCCCGGGGCCTGGGCATTAAGGACGTTTCAGGATCTGCCTCCCTGTAAGAAAGGAGACTTTCTGGCTAATCAGAGTGCGTTTCCCCGTCAACCTTCAGAAGTCTTAGCTCCATTTGCTCTTTGTAACGGCCGATCTGTCCTCCAGCCACGCTCCTCAGGGATTTCAGCGAGGGGTTAGGCACAGAAAGGGAGCAGGCCACGGGGGCAGGCCACGGTGGTGGTTCTGTGGCCTGCTGCGCTCACTCGTGGAAGGCTGACCGAGAGAGAGAGGTGGCAGTGTGCAGGGGCCAGGCCGAGGCCTGTGAGGACAGGGCAGTGTCTGTCCGCTTCAGTCTGGCTGGCAGTAGCCTGCCATGTGGTCGGACCCCGGCATTCCGGAGTGCAGGAATGAGAGCAGCCCCTGCCCCCTCTGGGGGAAATGTAAGCTTAGCTCTTCGTCTCTGCAAAGTTACAAGGCGCAGGGTCCCCTGGAGGCTTCAGCAGGGTTTGGGTTACAGAGGGGGTCAGCAGAAGGTGATGGATGTGTTCGCACCCCCAATGAGGAGGGACCGAGTCCCTGACCCCCCTCCCCGGGGAGGCAGAGGGTGTGGCCAGGGTGGCGGGGTGACTCCCAGCTTGGGCCTGTGCCCCGATCATTCCTCTTTGTCGGGCGTCGGGGCTGGGTCACGGGGGTCTCTTCACAGCGGAGACCATCTCGCCCCATTAATTGGATGCAAACAAAGCCGGCCCCAGGCCCCTCGGTGATGGCTTTACGAGCGGGAGGCGCAGACCGAACCCCAGCTCCAGGTCTGGCCGGGGCTGCCCCGTGTCGGGCGCCCTGCAGCCGCCTTTCTGGGTGACTTCCCAGGGCGGGGGGCAGGGGTGACACTGCAGAGGCTGCTCAGCCCGGGGCCGCGCGGAGCAGGGATGCTGGGAACGGGTTGACACAGCTCCCGGAAGGGTTTGGATCGCTCCCCTCTTTTAAAAAGCAGCAACAAACAGAACACGCCGTCTTTCATGTCATGGGGTGGGGGTTTACGGCGGCGTTTAGTGGCTAGTAATGCCTTTAACGCGGGGCAGTTAACAAGCATGCTTCGCAGCGTTGCTTTTATTTTCTGCACCCGGCCTCCCCAGCACTTAGCGAAATCCCATTATGCAGTTGGGTGTTATTAAAAGTGAAAAAGTTAATTTGTTCTGCATTCCAGTAAAATTGCCCTTTTTTCGTGTGCATCGGGCCTTGCATCTTGCTTCAAACCTATAATTTAAGCTCACACTGTAGTAAAGTCTTCGGTAACCTTTTGCCCCTCGCTACCTTAATTATTCTTCCTCACACACAGTATTTCAGGAGGGTTGTGGCCAGGGGTTCAGTGTTTGTTCACTAATGAAGGTATCTGTAGTTTCAACTGCAGAATGTGGGTGGAGAGTTTTGTTTTAGTTCAGTTGTACATTAATAATGAAGTAGAATGTACTGAGGAAAAAGAAGTCTTAAAAGTATTGCTGGCTTTTTGAATGCCTTGCTTTGGTTAAGACCAAACAGTTGAGTGAAATCATTGATGGAAATGAGGATCTTATTTTCATTTAAAATATTAAATCATTTGCTCTTTCATATGTAATAATTTTTAGATGAAAGGCATTGTCACCTTGGATAAAGATGCTTGGATATTATAACCTATATATATAAAAGCCCAAGCGACCGTTGAACTGTTTGACCAGTAGCTATGATGCACACTGATCACTAGGGGGCAGACACTTAATGCACAGGCATGGGAACATGGAACAGACTGATGAATTTCAGAGAGAAGGGCAGGAAGAGATTAACCAAAGATATTATGCATACTGTGGGCCTGGTGCACAGATTCATGCACTGGTGGGGTCCCTCGGCCTGGCCTGTGGGGATCGGGCCGAAACTGGCAGTCTGACATCCCCCAAGGGGCCCCGGATTGTGAGAGGGTGCAGGCCAGGCCGAGGGACCCCACCGGTACACGAGTCTGTGCACCAGGCCTCTAGTACATTAATAAAATGTCAGACCAGATCTCAGTGGTAGTGTGGCAAAACACCTTTCATGATTTGATTCAGATATGTTAGTTTTTTTTCTTTGTTTTTTGGCTCTAAATAATAAATAATATTGGAGATCAAAATTTTTGAGACCATGCTAAAAATTCTCATAGCACTTAGTTCTTTATTTGGTTTGCTTTATTTGATAACCTGTACCTACCTTTGAACATGACTAGGAGAGAGAATATTACTGGCAATTGTAGCTGAGAGAGAGAGATATAGAAAGACACACACAGAGAGAAAAAAAGACATGTGAAGGGCTTAGGATAACTTTGGATCATTTTAGCCTAGAGAATTTATATCCTTAGCTCACATAAAAAAGCAGGGGTGGGGGGTGGTGGCAAAGGAAGAAATGAGTGGTCCTGAGAACAGTGGATTTTAGGAGCTGAAGGGAGTCTTAGCAATTTGGGTTTGTTACCTCAATTTACAGAAGAATAGAGGGAAGCCCCAACCAAAGATGCAATGACTGTCTAGAGTCCTCCACCTGTAAGTGGCTGCGATGGGACAAGAACTGGCATCTCTGGGGCAGTTGGGTGGAACTGAAAGAGATTTCGGGGTCAGACGATCTGGGTTTCAATGCCAAGTTCACAGTTAACCAATCGGCCAACGATGAAAGCGTTCTGAGCCTCAGTTCCTCTTCTGTGAAATGGGGAGAATTTCCCTTTTAAGGGCATTGTGTGATTTCTGATAGAATGGACTGAAGGCGGGTTCAGTGCCTGGGCCTTCTCACTGCTTAGCGGGTGTGGACGATTTTCCCTTTGCAAGGCCAGTTTTTATTTTTACTTTTATTGTGCAATTTACCGTTGTATTCTAGCAGCTCATTTCTGCTCCACAAGATCGCTGCCATTTTGGCCCTGAGGTCTGGGTTCGCTGCCAGCCCAGCACCAGGCACATGGGAGCAGTGGTGCGCAATTCGACTGCTTTTTAAAAACACCTATTTTTACTGACTTCCGAGAGGCAGGGAGAGGGAGCGAGAGCTAGAAAACCAGCGATGTGAAGAATGATTGACCGGCTGCCTCCTGCACTATTGGAGATCGAGCCTGTGAGCCTGCAACCCAGCCATGTGCCCTCACCGGGAAGCGAACTGTGACCTCTGGGTTCAGAGGTCGACGCTCAACCACTGAGCCACACCAGCTGGGCTGCAACTCCACTTCTGATGGTATGACGGAAGGTTCTGGCAGGGATCAGCGCCGAGGCCACCACCCTTTTGCTCTGTGGCCCGTGGACCCCCCATTGGATCGGGCAACAGAGACTTCTATAGAAAGGGCTGAGCAGGCCGCTGCTCGCTTTTGCCAAAGAAATGGTCTCTGGACACTTTCCCCGGGAACCCTCTGCAAGAGGCTTACGCAGGTTATCCGTCGAGATCTGGGTCATTCCAGCCTTTTCTTTCCAGGCGCAGAGGCTATAGCATAAGTGTAGCAGGTACAGCGGTACCTCGAGATACGAGTGCCCTAACATACGAGATTTTTGAGATACGAGCCGTCGAGCGAGCGATTTTTGCTTTGAAATACGAGCAACATTTGAGATCGGCCGCACACGACCCGCCAGTTTACCTCGACTCTAGCGTCTCATAGTTTCCCACGCCTCAAGGTTACGGAACGAATTAAACTCGTATCTCAAGGTACCGCTGTATTAGTAAACATTGAGAATTATTTTGTGGACGCTGGGATGCTTGCCAGCATCTGTGCTTACAGTTCCCAAGACAGGGCTAAGGTGAAAGCTTTCCTCGCTGCCCTCGGAAGGTTCTGGAAACAAGTGGCGAGGCCTCTTCAGACCTGTTCTGGAATCTTGGGCCACACAGATGGATTTCCTTTTCACCACAGAGCTTCCTGCTAAGTGTTGACGGCAGGGGTGCTGTGGGGGGGGAGGGGTAAAATGGAAAACCCGAGAGGCTGGCGGTCAGGCTAAGCAGGTGTCCTTGACTGCTTCCCCGCAAACGGAAAGCCTGCCTCAGTTCGGTGGGGGTTTTTATTGTCATTTTAAAAATCTCGCGGATGATCCTACCACATGTGGTCCAGTGGGGTCCACCTGGGGAATTCACCGGACTGAAGGTAGACCTCTGAGCTTGCTGAGCAGAGAGGAGAAAGTCTGTCTGTGCGGCCGCACGAAACCATCATTGCAAGACGCCACCTCCCACCTCCCCTGCCCGACCACGGCCTGCCAGCTGTCCGTTCATGCCGAGAGCGGGGTCCCTCTGCCTAGATGGAGTGTCTCCGCATGTTCTAACCCCACGTGGCAGTGACCTCAGCGAGCGTTCCTTATTGATCGCTGGGTACCGGGCCCGAGTCTGCTCCAGCAGAGAGCAGCAGAAGCCAGCGCTTGCACAACGTCCGCTCCCCTCCCAGGCTGCAGGCTGGAGACAGGGAGGAATTTTGGATTCCGACAGGGATGAGGACAAACAATCGGGGTTCTGGAACAGCGCCCCTGGGTCCTGTTGGGAGGCCTTCCCTTCCTCAGCAGCACGGGCCTTCCTTGGGGAAGGGACATGGTGGGAGCCCAGGGCATCTGTAAGCTGGCGTGGCATGTTTTATTTTCCTTGCTTTGAACTAGAACTTCCAAAAAGCACTACCGTATTTTCCGGCGTATGAGACGACCCCCGACTTTTCCAATTAAAATACAGAGTTTGGGATATACTCGCCCTCTAAGACGACCCCTGACTTTTGAGAAGATTTCCCTGGGTTAAAAGGTCGTCTTATATGCCGGAAAATACGGCACATATCAGAATTGTTTGTCAGAAAGTATAAGTAAGTAAAGAGAAGGAAATGAAAAGAAAAATTATCCTAATCCCCATCCCTCTCCCCAGAAAGAAATAATTTTAAAATGTATTCTTTTGCTATTTTAATTTATTTTTTTTTAAGAATATGTTTTTATTGATTTTAAAGGGAGAGGAAGGGAGAAAGATAGAGAGATAGAAACATCCATCTGCTGCCTCCTGCAAGCCCCCACTGGGGACTGAGCCCACAACCTGGCATGTGCCCCGACTGGGGACTGAACCATTGACCTCTGGGTTCATGGGTCGATGCTCAACTACTGAGCCACACTGGCTGTTCAAAAAACCAGATTTTAAATTTAATGTATGTCCTTCCAGATTTGTGAATGTGTTGTGCTGTGTGTAGATGTAAATAAAAAATTGAAATATTTTTAAATGGGGTCATAAGGCATGTACTCGTTGGAAAGTTCTTTTTTTTATGTAAAAATAAATCATTAAGTTCCTATCAATATATATAAAGATAGCTACTATGGCTTTTTTGTAACTATAGTTCCTGTAGCTCCTAGTAGTTCCAACAGCAGTTCTGCGATACGTTTCTGCCTTTCAGAAAAGCATCGTGGCACGCTGCTTCCCAGTACCATGTAGCTCACTCCGCTCACTGTGTGGGTAAATATTATTCCGGCGCAGACCACTGTATATTTGATGTGTCCCGCAAGGAATAAATATTTACTGTGGCAGATCAGCCAATTTTTCTTTCTGTGGGTGATTTACTTTCAGAAGCTTCTCTTGCTAAGGCTTTGGGAGAGAGTGGGCCTTTTTACTAGAATGTGATCCTACCAGGATAGTGCTAATATCTTTAATTCGGTTATTTTAAAAGTATTGCTGAAGTAGGACCAGAGATACCCAACTTTTCTTGCTTTCAGTCTGTCATGCTCCTATTACCTCTGATGGTCCCACTTAAGTTTCTGCTTTAAAAGAATAAGAATTCCCACTGCTTACGCCGGGATAATCTAAGAAAAGAAGCACATAAGGTTATACCTGGCTTTTCACAAAGAGAAAAGCTGACTACCAGAGAATTGAGACAATTTTTATCACGTTTTTTAAAAAAGTAATGAATAAATACTAACTATTCAGTTTGGATAGAGCACCCCTATTGAATGCTGTCTGAGATATGAATATTTTTGAGGGGACCCTCCCATCAGAAGCAGGCCACATGCCGGAAAGGGCAGTTGTCTGGATGAGGGCCCGGGATCCAGACCTTGCTGACCCAGCAGCACGAAGCCTAGAAGGTATGAGATGGTAGCCGGGTCAGAGCTGATGGGAGCGGCCCGCTGAAGGGTTGGGGTGTAGCAGGCCTGGCGGTGGGATAAGTTCTGGGGTTCCATGCCCGAGACATCTGCTTCTGGGGCGGGGGCAGCCCAGGCTTGCAGGGACACAGGGACCGGTACACGCTGCTTCTCATAGCTGGCAGGAGCTAAGGGCATCTTTTGCCTGGTGTGTGAAGAATAGGCAAACCTAGAAAACAAGAAAAGCATAAAATAAAGGTCTCTTGCACCGTTTTAGCCACACTGTTCCAGGTCGTGAACTTGAAAAATGATAGGTGCTCTAGGAAATAGATTAAAGGGCTAGAGATACAAGGAGTAGATCAGGACATTTAAAAACCAGCTTTAATTTCTGGTCTTCAGAGATGTAACTTGAAATATATTCTTTCAAGACTTAATGCAAACCTCCCTTGAAAACAGCTTGTAAGTGGGGTAAGCGGCCACCAGGGGGCAGTCACGACTTGGTTAAAAATACACGTGGGCTCAGTAAAAGTATTTTCTGTGGCGAGCATTAAAAGAAGTGATTCCTTAATCAATGAAGAAATTTTAAAAAGAAGCACTTCTGTTCCTTTTTTGGAAATAAAGCAAGTCACATAAAAAGGAAGGTCAGTAAAATTTACAAAACAGTGAATTTCCGGATGTGGTTCTTTAAATCAGCTAAGTGGCATTTTTTTTTTGCTCCAGCCTCTGGCTGCGCAGACTGTCTGACTTGAGGATGACTTTTGCTGTCTCATCACCTTGTAGCTAGAAGCACGCACACACACACCGTGCATACGCATGCTTTAAAATGTGATTTATCTTCTGGTTCTGGGCTTGAAGAACAAGTGACTGCAGGAAGGTGGCATCTGGAGGCAGGAGAAAACCCATTGCCTGGTCATTTCAAAGGAACAGCGAGGAGACTATGCTTCTTTTTTTCTTTAAATCCTCACCCCAGGATATCTTTTCCATTGATTTCTAGAGGGAGAGTGGAAGGGAGGGGAGAGGGGAGAAAGAGAGAGAGAAACATGGTGAGATAGCACGTGCCCCTATCGGGTCTGGGGAACCTGCGACCGAGGTATGTGCCCTTGATCGGGATTCAGAATCGAACCCTCGACCCTCTGGTCTGTGGGCCGATGCTCTAACCATTGAGCAAACTGGACAGGGCCACTGTCTGTTCCTATGCGAAGGGAGAGCCACCCGCAGCACAGCGGTAGCTTGAAACAGCCAGCCTCGGCCGGAGCAGCCAGTTCTGAGACTCGCCTTGGGTTGATCCGAGAGGAACATCTAAGAATTCCGATTCCTAACCCCACCCTGGATTCACTGGACTTCAAGAGAGAAGGGATATTTTTTTTAAAAAAAGGTTCCGTGGGGATTCTGACGCAAAGTCCAGGAAAATGATTGGCAACTTTCTCTCTCTTGTAACTTGTGAGGATGATGCTAGTAAGACAAGTCCTCAGGAGTACATTAAAAGTTTTTGTATTATTGTGCTCTAGCTGGTTTGGCTCAGTGGATAGAGCATCGACCTGCAGACTGAGGGTCCTGGGTTTGATTCTTGTAAAGGGCACATGCCTGAGTTGTGGGCTTACTCACCAGTGGGGGTTTGCAGGAGGCAGCTGATTAATGATTCTCTCTCATCATTAATGTTTCCCTCTCTCTTTCTCTCTCCCTCTCTCCCTCTCCCTTCCTGTCAAAATCATAAAAATTTTTTTTGTATTAGCTGAAAAATATCTACAAATAGTGCATGTAATCAGGTTTTAAGCAGAGGTTTTGACACAATTTTGCAGAAAATTTTAATCTGAAAATCACATTTTAAGGAAATTTCTTATTGGGGTGTTTCTTTACACCGATGGTTGTATAAATTTGCTTTTAAAATTTTGGAATGGAAATGTACTTTCTTGCCTAGCTGCTATTCAAGAAAAAGCTGGGAAGCCAGAGTAATCATAGTTTTTTTATAGCTTGACTTAAGGATTTGGTCACTCGAAGAGTAACAGTTGTGAAAGTGTATATTCACCATCATGTCTGGTAAAAAAAAAAAAGGCCTTTCTGATTTATTGGCATAAAATTAATATTTTATGAGTGTTCATTAATCTCTGTAAATTGTGAACCACAGGACAGAGTGGAATTGTATTATAGTTTTAGACAAGAAACTGAGCAATGGGGGAGAAAAACGTTTATCGAACGGCATTCTTACCTGCTCTACCTGCACAGAAGACCAGATGATTTTTGCTCTCTGTCACTTTGTTAAACACAATCCTATATACTAAAACCCTAATATGCAAATGAATCAAACAGTGGAATGGTCGCTATGACGTTCACTGACCACCAGGGGGCAGACGCTCTACACAGGGGCTGTCCCTGGTGGTCAGTGCGCTCCCTCAGGGGGAGCGTCACTCAACCGGAAACCGGGCCTATGGCTGCTGAGCTCAGAGGCTGTGGTGGGAGCCTCTCCCACTTCCACGGCACCACCAAGGACCCCTCGAGGGCTGTCTGGCTGCCGGCTTACACTGCCGGGAGCGGGCTAAACGGGCAGTCAGACATCCCCCGAGGGGTCTTGGATTGCAAGAGGGTGCAGGCCCGGCTCAGGGATACCCCTCCCCTCCCCATCCCCCTGTGTACGAATGTGGTGCACCAGGCCTCTAGTTCTGGTATAATTGGAGAGTTGGTCTCCTTTCCTCACCCCCTGCCTGAACTTAGACACTGGTTACCTACCCAGGGATTAGCCTCTTCGAGACAGCTCTGCTCAGGGGTTTATCATCAGTTCATTCAAAGCAGATGCCAGCACAAACAGGCACACTCTCCAGAGCAGTGCGGCCCAGTGGTGGGTGCCTGGTAGCGATCAAGGCCAACGGGCCTGCAGGCGTCCTCCTCCAGAGGCCTCAGGAGCCCGAGAGGTGCTTCATGGGAGAAGCTGGCAGCAGCAGCCCCTTAAGAATGCGCTTTGGGGACCCGCTCAAGCTCCCTTGGCACGGCCTTGGCTTTGACACCCCAAGCGGGCCCCGGGTTTCACTCGGATGCCCAGCTTCCGATCATGACACCAGTGTCTTGGGCCTCTTGCTCACGAGGTCCAGCTTGACCTTTCGGTGGCAGCTCTCTGAAGGGAGAGGAAAAAAGAAAAAAGAAAAAGCAAGCAGAAAGCACAAACACAGAGACTTTGAATGAGTTCCTCTAAACAAACGGGGAGCTGATTTTCACAGGGAAAGAAAACTTGCACAAAGGAAGGCCGGCGTGGAGTCACCCTGATCCAGCGGAGAGGAAAATAAACCCGGGGGTTCGCAGGCTCGGGTTCCGGGGAATAAAACCCTGGCACCGGCAGAGTGGAAACACTGCGCGTAGGAAAATGTGCGGCAGGAGGATCGGAGGAGGAAAGCTCGAGTTATCGTGACCCGATGCTGCAGCCACGCAGGCGCTCGGAGTGGGGATTCAGTGTGCCGCCACCAAGAGGGTCTGTGGATGCCGTGATGCCAGGGCTGGCACGCCATCGGCGCCATGTGCCAGCGTGGCGTGCACCGTGATTTTGAAGGGCTCATTTGCTCAGAGGGACCCCGCCGTTTTTCTTTCTTTTCTTGCTCTCCGCAACTGAATACTCCAAAAAAGCATTTCTTTGTGCAAACACCTCCCCGTGGACTCGGGACTTGAGGAAACAAGTGGGAAAGTATTAGCTAACCTTGAACGAGAGAGAATGATGGTCTTGGGCACGGGGCGCCCAGCCTGCCCAGACTTCCCACACTGCGATCCCAGGACGAGCCTCCGGGGAGAGTTTCCTAGGTGTTCTGTGAAACGGGGGTTTGGAAACTCGGCCTTCAATACCCTCCTCTCAGCGACCCATTCAATACCCTCCTCTCAGCGACCCGTGAAGCCACAGTGGCTTCTGAAAGGCTCCGAAGAAACTGAAAAACAAAGCAAGACTGTGTTTAATATTGCTCTAATGTAAGCACAGAGCGCTGTGTGTGTGTGTATGTGTTCGTGTATGAGTGTGTGTGTGCACATGCACATGTATGTGCAGAGGGGGCACATACATATGTTCCATGAGTGCCTGGCTGGTGTTGGAGACAATTCTGCACCGTGTCTCATGTCTCTGTACATCTTGCGAGCAGAGGCTCTGCCTGCCTTTGGTCTGGACTGCCTTTGCAAGGATATTTTATTTTTTATTTTTTTAAATTTTATTGATTTTTCACAGAGAGGAAGGGAGAGGGATAAAGAGCCAGAAACATCGATGAGAGAGAGAGACATCAATCAGCTGCCTCTTGCACACCCCCCATTGGGGATGTGCCCGCAACCAAGGTACATGCCCTTGACCGGAATGAACCTGGGGCCTTTCAGTCCGCAGGCTGACGCTCTATCCACTGAGCCAAACCGGTTTCAGCTCAAGGATATTTTTGCGGGGAATACCAGTAGCTGGGGTGCTGGAGCTAGAAGCTCACTCCAGAGCAGAGGGTAGGTTGTTCGTTGTCTAGTACAATAAGGTCATCGTTCCTTACTTGCCGGCGACCCTAAAAAGGTTTAGGTTCCCCATCTCTGGGTTCTTCCCCCCCCGGAACCCAATCCCCTGCGTGTGTGGATGTAGGTGTGACCCCACCCATTTCACAGCACCTGTGGGGACTGGGTCTGGGAAGCAGAATAGATGCTGACACTCTGGCCACTGCTCTTCTGTACACAGCCTGCGGCCCAGGAGTCGTGAATCTTCTGCAAGCATCCGGGACACTCCGGCAGGTGAACTTGTTAGGTAGTGATAGGGTCAAACCCTAGACCCTTGACCATTCTTGAGGGTTAGGAAAGGCTACCATATATCCTTGGAATAAATGGGGCCTCTCCTCAGGTTAGATATAGCCACCTCTGGCTGAGTCCACGAGGCGAGGGTGGGTGTGGCTGGGGGAAGCGATGGAGAAGGGGAAAATAGGGTTACAGACGTCTCCACAGTCAAGCATCTTCCAAGCGTTCTGCAGGATTGATTGCAACATCTTGCCTGCTGCTCCTGGAAGCCAACTAATCTCCGTCCCTATTGCTTTCCTGTGAGGCTTGATTTTTTCAGACAGGAATACATTTCGCTGTTGTTCTTTTCTGTGCTTGCTTTTCCCCAGCGTGGAACTTCTGCTTCCAGAATGAAACCCAGAGCGGCGGCAGTCATTGGCCCTGCGGCGGCCGCAGGTTTGGGGGAAGGAAGGAAAGGCCCATTTAAAAAAATATATATATTTTATTGATTTTTTTACAGAGGGGAAGGGAGAGGGATTGAGAGTTAGAAACATCGAGGAGAGAGAGACATCGATCAGCCGCCTCCTGCACGCCACCCCCAGTGGGGATGTGCCTGCAACGAAGATACATGCCCTTGAGCTGGAATCGAACCTGGGACCTTTCAGTCCGCAGGCCGATGCTCTATCCACTGAGCCAAACCGGTTTCGGCAAGGAAAGGCACATTTATGGAGCACAGATTGCATACCTGGCACTGTGCTGGGCATATTTCATGGGTGTCCTGATATAATCCTCCCTCTCACTCAGGATTTTGATGTTATTATACTCAGCTTGGGGGTTTGTGAAGTCATTGTTAAAATCATATTATATAAGACATGTTTACTATTCATGTTATAGAGTGCTTACTAAACATGAACTGTTCTGCTCAGCATAGGATATTCTCTTCTTTAACCCTCATAATGACCCGGAAGTAGTGACTGCGTTTCCGTTTTATGTCTGAGGAAGCTGAGGATGAGGCAGGCAGTCTCTCGCAGGTCACGTAGCAGGGCTGTGACTTGAATGTAGGGATGGAGCTCTGACTTCAGTGTCAGGTCTGCTTTCCATACTGCACTCTCCCACCCCCTTCAAAACAATCACCCCAACACCACAGACAACTGGAGGTTGTATATGGAGGTTGTGGTGCTCAGTATGAGCTTAGCGTGGCTGAGACAAGACTAACAATTGCACCAGAACAACAGGTAGGACTCCAGACGGTCGTGGAACTTGAACTAATATCAAGTTCAAGGTGTTCTTTTTGATCATGATGCCCCAGACGAGCTGTGCAGACACTCCCGTACACAGATAAACTACAGGCATAAACGCCACCGCAGATTTCAGCCGTATTTGCATTATTGATTTTGACAGTGTGGTTATAGGGTATGATTTCCCACCGAGTCAGCATGAATTATTGACAGCTATTCCAATAGAGATAAAATGGGTCCCTGCACACCCTCTTCTCACACCTCATCTTCTCACACCTCAGCCTTTTATGAGTTTCCAGAATTTCATCCAGCCCAAAGTAGAGGGAATAGTTGAGACATTTTTTTTTTTTTTGAAGCAAAACAGGAGAGAATTACTTTCCTCCCTCTTCCTCCACCCCCTCAACCCGGGATCATGATTGACTTGGCTTTATAAGGCCCGCATTCCTCATGTAAATGAAACCCAGCTGAGGCTGGAAAATTGCAACACTATCTTGTCTTCCAGTGTCAACTGACAAAGGGTAAAATACTCGCACTTCGCTTTCCCTGGTGCCATTTTCAGGGGAAGAGAAAAAGAGAAAAATAGTTAAGGTACAGATCTGTGAAGGATAGGGTCGTTTTCTTGCAGGCTGACACGTAGTCGTCTTATTACCCTCTACACAGGGTATTATACTGGTTTTCAATGGGTATTTTTCTATGGCACTTATGCTGGATTTTTTGATATCATGGTTAGACTAGCTTTGTAAGCGCATCTTGTGCATTTTTCTACACTGACATAGTTTTTTAAAAATATTTTATTGATTTTTTACAGAGAAGAAGGGAGAGGGATAGAAAGTCAGAAACATCGATGAGAGAGAGACATCGATCAGCCGCCTCCTGCATGCCCCACACTGGAGACGTGCCCGCAAGCAAGGTACATGCCCCCGACTGGAATCGAACCTGGGACCTTTCAGTCCGCAGGCCGATGCTCTATCCACTGAGCCAAACCAGTCTCGGCCTGACATAGTTTTCAAAGAGTATGTTCTGTGAAAGGATCCCATCATCAAATAACACTTCTTGCTCTGGCCAGTGTGGCTCTCTTGGTTGAGCATCATCATGAACCGAGAGGTTGGCAGTTTGAGTCCTGGTTAGGGTGCATACCCGGATTGTGGGCTTGATCTCCAATAGAGGGCCCGTAGGAGGCAGCTGATCAACGATTCTCACTCACATGGATGTTTCCCTCTCTCCCTCTCTCATTCTTCCTCTCTTTCCAAAATCAAAAACATTAAAAAGAAATCATTATCCTTTGGGAGATTAACAATACACTTTATCATCACAGAGAGTAGGAGACATGCTGGACAAAACTTGTTCACTTTGTTTAGCCCTGCCTTTCTCAAATTCAGACACTAAAATTTAGTTTCTTTGTAAAAAATATATATTTTTATTGATTTCAGAGAGGAAGGGAGAGGGAGAGAAACATCAATGATGAGAGAGAATCACTGATCAGCTGCCTTCTGCATGACCCTACTGGGGATCGAGCCTGCAACCCAGCCATGTGCCCATGACTGGAATTAAATCCGGGACCTTTCAGTTCTCAAGCCAACACTCTGTCTACTGAGCCAAACCTGCTAGGGCACAAAAAAATTATTTTTCCTTTGTGTGTGTGTTTTTTTTTTCTCTGCAGAGCATCCATTAACTTTATATAGAACTAGAAGCACACTGTGGGATACACCAGAATATGTGTAGTTCCCATTAAAATTATGCCACCCTTATACTCTTAATTGTTGTTATATCTTCTTTTCTTTCTTAATTGTGTGTTGCCCTCAATTATCCAGTATTTTTTTTTTAAAGGGTAATTTGCCTTGGGAATTAAAAAAAATTCAACCAGAACTATTATCTATTTTTAAAAATATGCTTTAATTGATTTTTTAGAGAAAGAGGAAGGAAGAGGGATAGAGAAATAGAAACATTGATTTATAGTATTGGATCGAGCCCACAACCTGGGCATGTGCCCTGACTGGGAATCGAACCAGTGACCTCTGAGCCACATTGGCCGGGCTATTCCCTATTTATTAAATGTTCTCTAATTTACTACACCCTGTTAACCTCTTTTCTTGCCTACTGTGGTTTGTTTTGTTCCTTTTTCCAACTTTTTGCTTGACTCGCTGCATGATTTATTTTTCTTCTTCCAGAACACTGAAGGCGCACAGGCTATAAACTGGTCTGTGAAGGCAGCTTGGCCAACACACGCCTTTAAGCGCGGTGATGATGCAGCGCGGTCTGGTGACAGGAGACAGGCGCGGGGGGCAGCGTGGCCTTTGTTAGGGTCCTGCTACACACTTGGTGGTCTCGAGCTTCAGCTTTTGCTACTGTAAAATGGGACTATCAGTACCTTTCAGGCTAAAAAATGTAATTAAATTTTATCTGTAGAGTTCATAGCATGAGAGACCCAGAAGGTGGATTGTTGGGCAGTGGGTGTCTATCTTTAACATTCTCACAATTTTATGAATTCCCTACAAATTCAATGTTGATTTTCCTTTGACACAGTAGCTGTTTAGGAGAGTGACTTTACTTGCCAGAAAGCACCATTTTTAAACACGCACTTTTATTTATTTTTATTTGTCTTACAAGTTGAGAACATGTGGTCTTCAACATTTAAAAAAATATATATTTTATTGGTTTTTTACAGAGAGGAAGGGAGAGGGATAGAGAGTTAGAAACATCAATGAGAGACATCGATCAGCCGCCTCCTGCATGCCCCCTACTGGGGATTGTGCCCGCAACAAAGATACATGCCCTTGACCGGAATCGAACCTGGCACCTTTCAGTCCGCAGGTCGATGCTCTATCCACTGAGCCACACCGGTTTTGGCGGTCTTTAACATCTCACAGAGCTAAGCCTACAGAGGCAGGGGGTGGATGTGGATTTTGGTGGAAGTTTTTTTGAAGATCCAGCGCTCATGGCTTTTTTGTTCCAAGCCAGAGTCTCACACTTAGTGGAAATTACTCCTGACATGTGGTGGTCAGTTGGTGGATATTCTTACTTTGCATCTGGGCCTCTCTGTGTGCGCTTCCAAGAGGATTCACATTGAAAGAGGAGAAAAAAGCAAGCCACGGACTGCTTGCCAGCTCCTGTGTCAGCCGCGAAGATTGCACTGCTCCTTGTAAAGGTCACCAAAGGAGAAATATTTGACACTGTCCCCGAGAAACTTATTCCAGTTTGTCCTGCACGTGTGTCAGGTTTTTTAGTTTTTAAATTTTCTCAAAAACCTTTATTTGGCTGTGTCATCTCATTATGATATAATTTTGTATCTCCTGTTTCTTTTATGACAGACCAAAAGGGTTCCATGGGAAAGTAGCTAGTATCAAGTTCAAGGTGTTCTTTTTGATCATTATGCTAACGTGTTAAACGGTGAAGCCAGCTTTGCTTCTTTTCTTTCTTGGTTTGACCCAAAAAAGTGAGCAGAAAAAATGCTCTTGGAAAATGAAAGTTGTATATTTTAGTATTCTTAATGGAAGGCAATTTGAAGTAAAGATTGTATCGTGTTTATTGGGCCTATGGGGGAGTTATTATGGACATTTTTTTAATGATAAACATTCTTTTCATTTTTTTCAAGGTGTTCCCCCCATTTCAATCCTATATGGAACATTTTGCCCTAAGAGTTCCCCCTGTAGGATTTTAGAGATAAGGAGTCATTTACCTGCTCCTGTCATCTCTCTCCCCCGCCCCCACTCTCTCTCTATCTATCTATCTCTGTCTCTCTGTCTCTCGGCACTGATCTATTCTATAATTCAGAGTCAGTTGAAAAGGAACTGCCACATATGTGAATAAGAGAGGGCTCTGTCTTCCTCCAGCTGCTCCATCCATCACCCGGCCACTGAGCTGAGCCTGAGAGCTGAGACCCATTCCTCCGGCTGCTCGCTGGACCCTTGGCTCAGGAACGTGGAGAACGTGGGCCACAGTGACCTCTCATCGGCTGTAGCTCTGGCCTTTGTGTTAGCACCTGGCATCCAGTTCTATAGCGATTGCAGAGATGGGCCATTACACTTCTGCATTTCCTGGTACCACCACACGTCTTTCACTGAGGGCTATGCATCGTTATGTGGAAGGAAATGCGAATTAGTCAATGGTGAGCCTTCCACGACAGCCATCTGTGAAACATCACCGAGTGGCAGAGAGAGAGAATCCGCTGTTCCCGATTTTTACCTTCTCTCGGCAGAGGTGCAGCAATTCGCCCCTGCCCTGACCCGCTGGGAGATACCGGGAGGATTCCTGTGCTGTACTTGACTTTGAAATTCCTCCCTCTGTTTTTACTCTGGGTATTTATTCCCATCAGCGTGCACCGGTGTAACATCGATTGGTGCAAGTACTGCATTATTCATGCCGTTCTGGTTTCACCCCATTAGTGCGAGCAGCATTAGTATTCAGCCCAAGAGGTACAGTTATGTCCGGAGCTCCCGGACCCGCTGGCCCCGGTGTACACTGGATTCACGTTCCGAGAAGAGGCTTCCTTTGTTTAAGGGGGCCTTTTCGTGTTGTTGCTGCCAGTTGGAATGATCTAAGAAGCTAAGAGGAGGCTGAAGTAAATGTAACCTTTCAAATAGTTTTTTTTTTTTAGTCTACAAATCATTGTATCAGATTTGGAAAAATTGAAAACAGAAGGAGGAAAAGAAAATCATCCATAATTTCACCCCCTGTTCCAAGGGTGATCCTATGCCTTGCCTTCTAGTCTTTCAAAAAATTATTAAAAAAAAAAAAGAAAGCTGAGTTTATGTTGTAGATAGAGCTTTGAAATTTGGTTTTTCTTTAGCTTTGTCTGTCATAAAATATTTTGGAAGACGTGATTTTTGAATGTATTTGTAAGAATTGTTCCTGCTCTATCATTTTTAAACATTTCAAGTGTTCCAATATTTATATTTCTTCATGATTTTGTTTTTATCGATAGTAACTTGCATTCTTATTCATATACTGGAGGACCAATGCATATAATTCATGCAGCCCTGGCTTCGTCTGGAAGGTCGTTTGGCTGTCCGGTCTAATTAGCATATTATGCTTTTATTACGATAGATTATTATAGATATTTGATCACCTCCCTGATTCTTCCTTCAGATGGATTTCTGGACGTGAAATTACTGAGCCTAAGAACGTAGACGTTTACCAAATACTTCCCCAAGACACTGAACCACTAGCTCCTGTTTGGTCAGAAAATTGCAATCTTCCTTCTTAAACTTACATTGCTATAGTCATTTTAGATATAGATTTTCATCTTCCCAGTAATATATTCATTAAAATAGACAATGCAGAACATCATTCATCACTGAAATGACTAGAGCAACTCGCTGGATCTCTTCCTAGTGCCGAAGCTGCCTGACAGTGTGGCGGGCCATCTTTTCTTAGCGCATCGTCTCTGGGCCAGACTGCTAGATCCTGTAGCTCCATGTGCGGACAGACGGTGGCCAGGCAGGGGGGTGATAACAGCGGTTCTGGTGTTCTGCTGAAAAGGCACGAGAGGAGCTCCTGGTGCCTCATACATGATCACCGAGACTTTCATGTTTTACCTGTGCTTTTATCTAGTTCACAGAATCATTGATGACCTAGTTATTTTAATTGACAAGTCAAAAATCAGTAGAAAATCCAGGTGATCTAATTAAAACAGATTTCATTTGAAATGATATGACTGCTGATTTACTCATTGGATCTTTGTTGTGTGTTTTTTTTGTATTTGTTTTTAAAATTGAATTTATTGGGGTGCCATCAGTTAGTAAAATTACAGTGGTACCTCGAGATACAAGTTTAATACGTTCCATAACCTTGAGGCGTGGGAAACGATGAGACACTCGAGTCTCGGTAAACTGGTGGGTCGTGTGCAGCCGCCGATCCTCGAGATGACTCCTATCTCAAATGTTGCTCGTATTTCAAAGCAAAAATCGCTCGCTCGAGGGCTCGTATCTCAAAAATCTTGTATGTTAGGGCACTCGTATCTCGAGGTACCACTGTATATAGGTTTCAGGTGTACAGTTCTATGTTACATCATCTTCATGCTGTATTGCGTTCACTGCCTCCCAAGTCCAGTCTCCTTCCATCACCGTTTATCTCCCCTGCCTACACTCTTTGGATCTTAAGTAATGAGTCTGAAATGCATAGTGGTGGTCATGACCTAATATTCTCTGAATTTAAAGTCATCTTGTGGCTTTGACCTCATAAAATATGCAGAAACGGCCAAGTTCAAAGGAGATGTTTTAATTAGAGTGTGGTGGCTTTGCTATTTCCTCTTGGCCTTCCTTAGAGAGTCTGAGGAAATGAAACATCCTCTGGAGAGACTGTGTGAAATGAATACTGATGTCTAGCCCTCTGTCCATGCTGGTGGCGCACTGTTTTGGTGAATTAGAAAGTAACCCTGAAACGTGGGCATAATACAGATGCTGTGTTTTTGGTACTGTTTTCTTTATTATTTTTTTAAAAATATATTTTATTGATCTTTTACAGAGACGAAGGGAGAGAGATAGACAGCCAGAAACATCAATGAGAGAGAAACATCCATCAGCTGCCTCCTGCACACCCCCGACTGGGGATGTGCCCGCAACCAAGGTACACGCCCCTAACCGGAATCGAACCCAGGGCCCCTCAGTCCGCAGGCTGACATCCCATCCACTGAGCTAAACCAGTTTTGGCGATGTTTTTGGTACTTTTTTCTACTTGAATATCTCTTGTTAGGTCCTGCTTTGCTATATTTCTCATTCAGGGGGATAGGAAGGAAGCTCTGGAAATATCAAAACACTCGGAGTCACTTAAAATTCTGTCTTTAATAGTTACTGGTGGTGTGCCTTTTGTCAAGTTCTCAACCCTTTGTAAGCCTGAGTTTTCTCATCTGTTGAAGGGGGATGATGTCACTGCGAAGATTTCAGGGAACAATGAGTAAAAGGCCCCACTTGTAGAAGACCCTCAATGCAAGTTTGTCTCTTCCTTGCCCTTGGATGTAAAGTATGTGGAAGGTGAGGGCTAGACCAAGGACTCTGTTGAAAGGAACCGAACCACTAAGCATGCCTGGTTTCTGTCCCTCCTCTGCAGTACAGATGCATAAATGTACCGAACTCAATGCCCAGCTCTGTACGTTGACAACATCCTGTGTTTGCAACTGCTGGAGCCGGTTTCCAGGAATCGTAATCGTAAATGTGATTCACCAGATCGCAGTGCATGTTCATGATGGAGTCATATTTTCCGTGAAAGCCATTAAATTGGTTGCAAGAGGAGTTAGCGTGTTCTTTTGTTACACTGAGTTCTGGCCCCTTCTGCCCCTCACGGGTGAAAACACACGTGCTCAGAACTGTCAGTGAGGGTTGGCTCTTCATCGCAGGGAAGCCCGGGTCCCGTGAAGAGTCCGCAGGGCATTCTGTGGGGCCAGCGGTGGCACCAGGTGTCCACTTGGGAGAGGTGGTGTTAGTGGTCCTTGGCGGCCTTCCTCGGTTTTTTGGTAGTTTCAGGCTTTTGGGGAAGTGCCACCTACATGCAGCTTCAAGAGGAGCCAGCCCCCCATTTCCAGGCCACCGATGCCAGCAGGAACTGTTGGTTTGCCTTTGCTGGCTGTCTCTCTGCTTCTTCACTCGTTCCTGAGACTGGAGGTGGAGGGACCATGTAACAGACACGGGGTCTCTGCTGTCACTAGACTGTATTTCTGCATGTAGGGAATAGCCTATTTGAAGGAAGATGCTGTTCCAGTAAGAATTTTACTTGGTGCCAGCCGGCATGGCTGAGTGATTGAGCATTGATCTAGGAACCAGGAGGTCACGGTTCGATGCCTAGTTAGGGCACATGCGTGGGTTGTGGGCTTGATCCCCAGTAGAGGATGTGCAGGCGGCAGCCGATCAATGATTCTCTCTCATCATCTTTCTCCCTCTCCCTCATTGAAATCAATCAATACATATTAAAACATTTTCTTTTTACTTTGTTATGATTAATGGTCGATGTAATAGGCCTTTTCAACTTTGAACCACCTAACATGTAATTTCTGATGGTCATTGCTCAGAAAGTTAGTTTTTTAAGAATGATATAGTTGACATGTAAAGTTACATAATTGACCATCTCAAACTGTCATACTAGAAATAATGAATAAAAGTTTGGTTTTTAAAGTCCAAATTGTTAATGTAAAAAAAACATTGAAATCTGTAAAGAATTTTTGTGAGTTTATTTGCGCCACACTGTGGACATATGCCGGGAAGCAGAACCGCAACCAATTGAGATAATGCTCCGGAGAATGATGGGTTACATTTATATTTATACATTGCCATCGAAGGAGGGACATAGGTGGGTTACATGAGATTCATTGGTGATGGATTAAGGAGGCGGGATAAAGCAAAGCTGGGAAACCCCTGGGATTGGATAAAAAGTGAAATGATGGACACATACGTAGGTGGGTGCAGGAACAATGAACATGATAATGAAGGAATTTGTGGCCTCTGTCCTGGCGCCCACCCCATCTGGTTGTGCCCTGGGGGCTCCAGAAAAAGGGAAGTCACAAGTTACCCAGATGTTTCAAGGGTGTGTTGTCATAGATGCAAAAAGACAGGCTCCGTGAAGGTAAAGGTTGACCTTGTCAGGGAAGATACGGGCCTGGGATGTAACTACCCACCTTCACTGCATTCAGTTCAAGTTTAATTTCAGACCCTCCTCTGTGGTGACTTTAAGTCTCTGAGTTTGCAAGACCGCCATGCAGGCCTCCCCTGAGCTTATCAGGTCAGCATGTGGCCCCTTCCGTCCACAAAATCAAAGGCTGAAATTCCTTATGATGTATTCACTGTATTCACTTAAGACTGATCCACTGTGAACTCCCAGTTTGCCATCACGGCCTTTGAGATCCTCTTTGTCATATTTATGACGTTGTGTCGCAGTCGTTTGATTTGTCAACAGAGCTGTGAGCTGTTTAACGGATGGGGCCTGTCTTTTTCAGTGACACCCCCCAGTGTTCGGAAGTGTCCCTGTTGTTGGTAAGTGGCAGATAAACGTTTACCAAATGACCTTGAGATGACGACCATGGGATACCAGATAAAACATGGACATTCTGAAGATCAATTTTGTGTAACTTGACTTGCAATTATGACCTGTTTTATTTTACACAAATTGGGTGGTGCTACTTGAATGTAAGTGAGGACATTTTAGTAGATGATTCAAAATGTTAGGAATTAGATAAAGAACAAGGAAACGGGTTTTAAGTGGTGATGGACCAGCCTGCTGGAATTCCTTCTGCCCACCGGAAGCACCTGATCTTGCCTCGGCTTCAGCCCCATCTCAAGCATCTAATCCTCATCTGGAAGGTTAATTAGACCCCACCGCTTCACACATTGTTGCTGCGTTAGGATTAGCAGGACTCTGCCTCGGCATTGCCCTCTTCAGTGTGAGAGCAAGACCTGGGTGTCGGGAAAGGCCCAGCCGCTGCCCTCTCAGCGCCCACACTGCCCTCTTCTAAACTGGCAACTGTGCTCCCTGCACTCGCCCAGCGCTGCCTCAGTTAACTCCAGGGCATTTTTAGTGAACAGACCTGACTGCTTGTCAAACTATTAAGTTATCTTAAGAAAACTGAACAACACAGCCCAGCCAGTGTGGCTCAGTGATTGAGCACAGACCTATGAACCAGGAGGTCACAGACAGGGCACATGCCTGGATTTCAGGCTTAATTCCCAGTAGGAGGCATGGATTTAATTCCTGGATTTCAGAGAAATAACAGCAAGGTGTGTGTAAGACTTACCCCCAATTTCTTTGGGAAAATTCTTTTTGAATTTCACATTAATTCTTTAGCTAGAAACAGATTGATTTACATTTAGGATTTCTACCCATAAGAAGTGAGAGTTTCTTATATAAATGTCTAACCACTATGCTATACAACTGAAACAAATATAAAATAATATTCCACGTCAACTGTAATTGAGAAATAAAAATGTTGAAAAAGGATAAAAGGAGAAGTGAGTGCCTCAGGGATAACAGAACTCCTGTGCCCTCAGTGTATCTTTAGGAAGAGCCTTCGTACTTTATATTTTTAAATATATTTTATTGATTTTTAACAGAGAGAAAGGGAGAGAGATAGAGAGTCAGAAACATCGATGAGAGAGAAACATCGATCAGCTGCCTCTGCACACCCCCTATTGGGGATGTGCCTGCAACCAAGTTACATGCCCTTGACCGGGATCGAACCTGGGACCTTTCAGTCCGCAGGCTGATGATCTATCCACTGAGCTAAACCGGTTTTGGCTGTGTTTTAACAATATAGTCAGTACCTTGGCTGAGCGCTGCATTAGGTTCTACAATACAGAGATGGAAAAGACATCGGCTCTCTTTAGCTATTCTCATCCACTGGCCAAAAATAAATAAAAATAAGAAGTACATTGCAATACCTGTGACAAGGGCCACCAAGGAAGTTTTTCTTTTTTAAAATAATGTTTAAATTGATTCCAGAGAGGAGAAGGGAGAGGGTGAGAGAAACATCAGTGATGAGAGAGAATCACTAATTGGTTGCCTCCTGCATGCCACCTACTGGGATTGAGCCTGAAATCCGGGCATGTGCCCTGTCTGGGGACTTGAACCGTGACCTCCTGGTTCATAAGTCCGAGCTCAACCACTGAGCCACACCAGCTGGGCTGTGTTTTTTTTTTTTTTTAAGGTAACTTAAAGCAAAACTAATTGGCTATCCATATATAAAAATTGCAATTAGATCCTCGCATTGGAAACCAAAATAAATTGTAAGTGAATTAAATACTGAAATGTGAAAGGCATAGCTTTTATAAGAGAAGGAAGAAATATGTATTCATGAGCTCAGTGCTGGAAAGGATGTCCTTACAGGAGCTATAAAGAGCACAGCTAATGCTTAAAAGAAAAGGTTGATAACTTTAACTACGTGAGAATATAAAACTTTCGTACAACTATAAACAGAATTTAGAGGAAATGTTTTTGGTTCGTTCTACCAACAAAGATACGAGTATGTGAAGAACTATATATAAATAAGAAAAATAAACCCAGGAGAAAAATGGGCAAAGGGTACGTGAAGAAAATTCTGGAAGAGGAAATGCAGGTAGCCAGAAACATATAAGACGTCTAGCCTTGGTAGTCCTGAAAGACATGCGCGTTAAAACCACAGTGAAATTCTATTTTACACAAATCAAACCGAAAAGAATGGAGAGGCCTGGTGGGAGGGAGTGTTGGCAAGTTTGTGGAGGCAACTTCTGTGGAGGCAGCTGCTGGTAAGGCTAGAAATTGGTCTAGCATTTGGCGAGCGCTTACACTGAATTAGCGAGGGCCACATATGTCACCGTTTAAAACGACCTCCAGCATGCACTGTGGAGACCGTGGTTCATAGCATGGGTAGCTGGTCACAGGGTTCCGAGCGTCTGATGGTGCTTCGGCAGGCAGGCAACCAAGAGTGAGAATGGCTTTCAGGTTTCAAGCTGATGTACCAACAGCCAAGACACCTGTACTGTTGACTGAGAGACATCGATCAGCTGCCTCCTGCACACCCCCCACTGGGGATGTGCCCGCAACCAAGATACATGCCCTTGACCGGAATCGAACCCGGGACCTTTCAGTCCGCAGGCCGACGCTCTATCCACTGAGCCAAACCGGTTTCGGCCAGGGGAGGTGTTGATATCAAATCAGAAAGTGTCTTGTGCTAGACCAGGGCCAGGGATCGGACCTGCAACCAAGGTATGTGCCCTTACGCAGAATTCAACCCTGGGCCCTGTGGAGGGCAGGCTGATGCTCTCACCACTGAGAGCAGCATAGGCCAGTGCGTCATCCCTTTTCATTGACACTAATGTGTGCTTTGATGACTTTCGTTTTCATTCCTTACTTTTGTGACTTGTTTTGTTTTCCAATGAGGACTGTGAGCCATCTTTGGCGCGGCTCAATGTAAGCTGTGCCAAAGGCTTTCCTCTTAGAGCAGCGGTTCTCAACCTGCGGGTCGCGACCCCTTTGGGGGTCGAACGACCCTTTCACAGGGGTCGCCTAAGACCATCGGAAAATGCAGATATTTACATCACGATGCATCACAGTAGCAAAATTTCATGGTTGGGGGTCACCACCCCATGAGGAACTGTATGCCAGGGTCGCGGCCTTAGGAAGGCGGAGAACCACTGTCATAGAGGCTGTAACACTGACATGGATTCTAACAAAGTTCCGCCGTCACTTTGGCAGCCGAATCTGTGAACTCTTGGTTTGAGAGCTTTTGATACTAATTATTGTATTCTGTTCATCAGAGAACAGGAAAGAGATTAAGATAACAACAGTTTACATCATCCGGCTTGTAATATAAAGCGCAGAGAGCGGGCACTGTGGTTTGTGGTGTGTAAGCTATACATGGAATAGAAGCATGGACTTTTTAAAGCTAACATGTTCTCAGAGGCAGACATTTGAAGTACTTTGGAAACATTTCACCAAATTATTGCATTTGTCATGGACTCAGAGGCAGCGAAAACTGAAAATTTTAGTATGTTTTTAAAATCACAAGTTCAAGTATTGCAATGGATTACAATGGAAGCAAGTCTCCTTTTTTTAAAAAAAAATATTTTATTTTTTATTACAGAGAGGAAGGGAGAGGAAAAGAGAGTTAAAAACATTGATCCGCCGAAACTGGTTTGGCTCAGTGGATAGAGCTTCAGCCTGCGAACCAAAAGGTCCCAGGTTCGATTCCGGTCAAGGGCATGTATCCTGGTTGCGGGCACATCCCCAGTAGGGGGTGTGCAGGAGGCGGCTGATCAATGTCTCTCTCTCTCATCGATGTTTATAGCTTTCTATCCCTCTCCCTTCCTCTCTGTAAAAAATCAATAAAATATATTAAAACAAAACAAAACAAAAAACATCGATCCACTGCCTCTTGCACACCTCCAACTGGGGATGTGCCTGCAACCAAGGTACATGCCCTTGACTGGAATCAAATCTGGGACCTTTTAGTCTATAGGCTGATGCTCTATCCACTGAGCCAAACCAGTTAGGGCCAGAAGTGGCTTTTTAAAATTAAATACCTTTTTATTTTATTTTATTTTTTAAAATAATTTTTGTTGTTTAAAATATTACATATAATAGTACATATATCCCCTTTCCCCACCCCATAGACTTTCCTCCAGCTTCCCCTATCCCCTGTCACATGCCCTCATCTTGGGCTCCCCCCCCCCCCCAACCAGTGTCTGTGTCCATTGGTTGAGCTTATATGCATGCATACAAGTCCTTTGGTTGATCTACTTCTCTCCCTCCCCAACACTCCCTAGCCTTCCTGCTGTAATTTGAAAATTTGACAGTCTGTTCGGTGCTTTGCTGCCTCTGTATCTATCTTTTTGTTCATCAGGTTATAATGTTCTTTATTTTACATAAATTAGTGAGGTCATCTGGTATTTTTCTTTCATTGCCTGGCTTATTTCACTTAACATAATGCTCTCCAGATCTATCCATGCTGCTGCAAATGGTAAGAATTCCTTCTTTTTTATAGCAGTGTAGTGTTCCATTGTGTAGATGTACCACTCATCTGCTGATGGGCATTTAGTCTGTTTCCAAATCTTAGCTATGGAGAATTGTGCTGATATGAACATAGGGGTACATATATCCTTTCTGATTGCTGTTTTTAGTTGCTTGGAATACATTCCTAGAAGTGGGATCACTGGGTCAAATGGGAGCTCCATTTTTAGTTTTTTGAGGAAACTCCATACTGTTCTCCACAGTGGCTGCACCAGTCAGCATTCCCACCAGCAGTGCACAACAACAAAAGAACAGAGAGAAAAACAATTTTTTGGATAGTGAAGATTGATAAGTGAGAGGTGTATATGGACTTGGAGCAGGGGCCTCCTGCACGCCCCACACTGGATATGTGCCCGCAACCAAATAAGTAGGGTGAAATTTTAACGGGGTAAAAAGAAACAATAGGGAAAATCTAAAGTAGAAAAAGGGTAAGAGAAACAGGACAACAAAAGGGAAACAGTTAGGAAGAGAGTGGAGGCATAAAGGTAAAGTTGAGATGGAGTAAAATGATCCTAAAAGGAAGATGAAAATAGAATGTAGAACACTAATCCCAAAGTAAAATAAAGAGAAAATAAAATACTTTTTTTTAAAAAAAGGTAAAATAGTAGTAGTAATAATATTGATTGAAAATAAAAATGTAATAATTAAAAAGATAAAATCAAGTGAGGAATAAAGAAAAAAGATTAGTTTTTTAAGTAAAAGATGAAAAAAAAGAGAGCAGTAGTGAAGGTCATCCACTTCCTCTACTGTTCTGTTTGGCACCTGTTTCCTAATCAGGGCAGTATTGCAGTTCCCTGCGTTGCACTGCTCCTCAGTGTAAGCCAGCCCTGATTTTTAAGCAGGCAGTGTGTCTTACTTTCTTGTATTCCTTTATTTGTGCTTACACAAGAGTCAGTTTGTGATTCAACCCCTGGATGGCAGTGTTTCTGGATTGACCTCTGGGTCTATATGTTCTCTCTAGCCGGTGCTTAGATCCTGCTTTCCCTGTGGCACTCAATACCGGTTTGTGAGAGTGGGCTGCCTCAGAGTTGGTTCTCTGATGATTATTCCCACTCGGATCCTCAGATTCCAGAAAAACAATTTCCCCCTGTAGTCTCTTAGGGTGTCCCCAGTTGGGTGATCCTATGTATTGGGCTTAGTAATCAGAAGCAAGGATTTAAAGACGAAAAAGAAAAAAGAAAAAACACACGAACAATCAATAAAAGCCAGCGTAAGTGTGCAAACCCTGGGGCTGCGCGCAAGTCTGTGCAGTCTTTTTTTTTCCCTCTTGGGTCTAAGCCGCTGGCGCACTTTAAAAATTCTTAGGCTGTCCTTTTGCAACAGATCAAAATGGGTTGCTTTTTGGAGTTCCTTTCTGTTAGCAGCTCTGAGGACCCCCATTGCACATTCATGGGTCACACCAGCCCCAACAGCCACGGATTTTTCTAGGCGGGCACAGACTTCCCCTGGTCCTCCAGCTCCCACAGTGAGCACATTTCTCTGTCCTGCCGGGAACAGAGCCCTCATCTTATCCCAGGTGAAATCTGACCTTTCCGTGGTGGAGGGTAGCGCTCCTCTGAATCCACGTGTTTGTGCCAACCCGGTGTTCTGGGGTTCGCAGCTGTTTGATGGGTGCGGTAGTTATAGATTTTCAGGCTTCTGATAACTTCCACTTTCCCCTTCAAGATGGCGCGGTCTCCGTGTCTGAGCTGGTCGCTCTGGGAGGGAACCCAGCAGCAGTGGCGGCTGCTTGGTCAGGGGAGCCCCATCCAGCAGTCAACCACTCTCCTGGAGTATAGCTGTCCCTCAACTCACCACCAAACACTTCCCCTGCGCCCCTCAGCTGTTCTTTCATTTTTTCCTCTCGGAAGCAAGTCCCTTTTTATCTGGAAAATTATTGCTTCCTTTTGCTTGGGAAGGGAGAGGTAATTAGTACCTTAAAAATCAACAGCCACGATATAAAACACTGTAGATGCATTAAACTCGGGGATTATTGTCCCTAAAAGAAGGTATACATTGAAGACGGCACGATCGCTTATATTTGTCTTGTTAGCCTGGTGTTTATTACATTGCTAGAGTTAACCAGGTCTGCTGAGAGTTGTAAGCTGCTTTCACCTGGATTGGTCCTTGTTCAATTTTCACACTATGTAGATATAGGCAGAAATAAAGATATTCCTGGGAAATAGCTTTGAGACCTATGGAGGTCTATTGGAAACATAAGGCATTTTTGGCGTCTTATAGATCGGGTAAGAATAGTTATTGGAATTGGTTTTTATGACCAGCCTATGGAATCAGTTTCATTATTTTAGGCCACACCTTGTTTATGAGTAATGGGGTAGATCACCTACTCATTTTTGTGAAAAGTTATGACTGCTTTAGTAGAAATGGCAACATTATCAAGAATTTATGAATTGGAAGTTGGTTTTTGATAAAGATGGACTTTGCCTTCAGCCACATGCCTTGATAACCGAACCTTCCAGTCTGTACCTGTCAGCAGAATGACTTGGTTTGGGTTTGACGATAAGGTGGAGATGGGAAGGAGACGTGCTGGTCCGATGTCTGATGTCTGCTGGCTCATAGAACATTTCCTCCCGGCATCTTTTGAGGCTCGGGTAGTGGAGGGCTGGTTTTGTCACTGGGATTCTCATGCTCTTTTTTTTCTTTTAATTGCGTTCATTGTGGTGACATTTGTTAATAAAATTATATAATGTACAAATCTGTACTACAACATCTGCATATTGTATTGTGTGCTCAGCACCCACCCCAAGTCAAGCCTCCCTCCATCACCATTTACTGTACCTTTACCCTCCTTGATTTTCTTAAATCTAGGTCTCCTGTCTGTTCCTCTCACTCCAACTCTAGAAACTTGTCTATTATCCTTTCCCATGGACTCCATGCTGTCAATATTGTTTGTCTACAAGGGTATTATATCATTTTTACATATATTTTAAAATATGTTTTTATTGATTTCAGAGATGAAGGGCAGGAGAGAGAGAGTTAGAAACATCAATGATGAGAGAGAATCAGGGTGCCTCTTGCACGCTCCCCACTGAGGATCAAGCTTATGACCTGGGAATGTAAATTGAACCTGGGACTTCCTGGTTCATAGGTCGATGCTCAGCCACACTGAGTCTCACCAGTTGAGCTACATATTTTTATTAGTACCACATAATCTGTGTTGCTATAAAGAGATTTAACATTTGACTTATTTGGAAGCTATAGCATCCATAAACATGCATGTTTCATCATTTAAAAAAAAATTGAAAATAACTTGTTGATTCTTCATTTTGACCTTTAAGGAATCCTTATTGGAGACATTTTCTTAGAGTCCTGTTAGCAAGCACTGACCTATAATTTAGCCAAACCTCTTCTCTGTGATCATGGATTAGAGCTTTTGCAAAGGGGCTTTTACGTGAGACACATTTAGGGCAATAAAGCAGATGCCTGAGAAAGAAGTCATCAGCAGAGGTTCCCAGTTACAAGTAAAGAGCTCAAACTGAGCTCACCGCAAGTAGTAGTTAAAAAATTAGAGAAGGTGTTTGAGTGGAGGAGCTGTTTGAGTTGGTTCTCTGACCTCCGAGATGACCTTTCCCATTACCTCCTCAGCTCTCAAAGACAACGACTCTCCTCTCCTCCCCCCCTGGGGCCGGCCTGGCCCGCGTTTCAGCTCCTGCCTTTGAAGGGCGATACCTGGTGTGCCGGATTGGGTCAGGAGCGGACCTTGCACATCTGGATTTCACAAGGACCCCTGCACAGGGATGGCTGCCACTGTTGCCGTCTTCGATGGGGCAGGGAAGGTGCCTCCCCAGACCCAAGCCATGATGGCTGCTAATAGCAGGATGATCATTCCATTCTATTCTAAAACTGTGGTTTTTACATTTTTATTTATTTTTATTTTTTAACATTTTTACTGATTTTTTACAGAGAGGGACAGAGAGCTAGAAACATCGATGAGAGAGAAACATTGATCAGCTGCCTCCTGCAACCCCTCCCGCCCCCCACTGGGGATGTGCCCGCAACCAAGGTACATGCCCTTGATCAGAATCGAACCTGGGACCCTTCAGTCCGCAGGGCGACGCTCTATCCACTGAGCCAAACCGGTTTCGGCTAAAACTGTTGTTTTTTTAAATTGTTCGTTTTGAAGAGCAAGAATTCTACTATTCAAGGAGGTAAAAATAAAATAAGTTGTTTGAAAGTGGTCTAATATCACATAGTTATTTGATATGATCTTGATTCTTTAAGTTTCTATTTTTCAACATGTTTGGCCCCTGTCTTATCTTCACAGCCTTTGTGGAGCTGTAGGAACGTATAAATTTATTGTACACTGCGGAGGACTTTCATTAGAAATACAATAAATCCTTTAAGGAAAGACTAGTCATTGTCGAGAGCTGATTTGCAAGAGCCAAATGTTCACATTACACCAAAGTGAGATATAAACACTCCTTTGTAACTTGCATGTCATTATAACGCACAGATGTCTTGGCTCGGAGAACACGTGTGCTTCATGAGTGCTGGCTTGAGTTGATGCCAGGGTGGGAGCTCAGTTTAAGGGCCCAGAACATAGCCGGACGGGAGGTCAAGTCAAGGGCCTTCGCGTTACAGGAGTCTGACCCATGGTTTGGAGTCTGTCACTGGTGGGAGGTAGACGCCCGGCGCAGTCTCTTCCCCTACAACATTCTTTTTTTAAAAAAAAAATATATTTCATTGATTTTTTACAGAGAGGAAGGGAGAGGGACAGAGAGCTAGAAACATCGATGAGAGAGAGACATCGATCAGCTGCCTCCTGCACGCCCCACACTGGAGATGTGCCCGCAACCAAAGTACATGCCCTTGACTGGAATCGAACCTGGGACCTTTCAGTCCCTTGGCCGACGCTCTATCCACTGAGCCACACCGGTTTCGGCACCCCTACAACCTTCTGTAAGCTTCCTTACAACTGAAGACAAAGCTTGGTCAGTATGGGAAGACCTTAGGAGCAGAAAATCTTGCCGAAGAGTCTTCCTCTGGGGCAGGTGTTGGCCGGTTGAGTTATTCCAGCAACGGTTGCATTTCCCACAATATTCAGTTACCTGGGAAGCGGAGTGTACAACGTCCCCTGTGTTTGAAAAGGCCGTGTGCGGGTTGCAGGGAAGTGAGGAGGGAGAAGAGGAAGAAGGCCAGAGGCTGGGTCAGATCCTTAGGTCAGGCTGTGAATTTTCAAGAATCTGGTCCCTTTTGGAAATGAATCCAGGTGAGGATGTGCATCTGTGAGAGGAAGGAGGAGCTGGGTGTTCAGGCAGGGAAAGGGGAGGGCAGTTAGGGGCAAACAGGCCGGCAGGAGAGCGGCAGTTGCCAAATGCACATGCAGGTGGCGCGTGAGCTGTGCTGCTTGTCGCTATGAGAGCGGTTATTACTGTAGTCAGCCCTCTGGTTGCAGAATTCCATCCGTTTCCCGTGCCCTTTCCCTAACCCAGTTCCCCCCATTAGCTCTGTGATTTTTAGAATGGGGAGTTTAATAAGACACATCTATTGCATTGATATCAGAAATGTTGGAATTCCATGGTCATTATCTACTTAGTGAGTAACTTGCATGTTGATGTAGCAAAGTAAAAAACGTTGTAATAAGATCTCTGTGACCAGATTGAGAAGCTGAGGCAGAAAACGTCTGTTATCATATCAGTGGAATATTCTGTTTATCAAACTGCTCATCATTTTGTTGAAACTATATGAACTCATCTAAATGGTATTCATATCTTTTTAAACTAGGTAATGTATACTAGTGACTGCATCTTCATTTTTTCAAGTAATATACTACGGCCAAAAATCTCAGATTTAAATTTATTTGAGGTGAGAGTGAGATTTCTAGCTCTGGTTGCTTGAGATTAAAACAGCGACAACAACAAAAACAACAACAAGCCCTTTTATCATAGAGCCAAAGTCACCATATTTGTAAGTGAATGAAGGAGGCCCCCCAAAACGGCCCTTGTGAGCGAAGAGAATAACTTACATGACACTCACGTTCCTATGTTCCTATGCGTAATATTGGGCATAATTCTGAGTCTACAGAATTGGTATCAAATATCAAATTCATATTTAGATATTAATATATAACTAATATTAATAATAAAATTAAATATTAAAGCTCTTTTCTGAAAAGCGCTCAAAAGTCCCTCACAGTAGTAGCTGTCATACTCTCATCTAAAACCAGGCTAGCGTCAGGGATCGATGGGGTGCCCGCTCAGTGCCATGTTCATCTTGGGCAAGCAGCCAGCTTTTCTTGGAAGCCAATGTTTTGCCAAGAAAAGGAAGAAAGTGATCAAAGGCGAGCTTGGCTTAAACCCCGCCTCTTCCTTGTCTGTGTGCATTTCTCCTGTCCCGTGGGAAAGATGGGGCCACATTTTCCGGACCAGCCACTTCCTCTCGTGCTGTTGGGATGAGTGGTGAGCAATGCTAGCAAGAAGCCTTGGATGGCTTGGCCCCCGCCGCCCCCCCTTTTGGGGTGCAGCCCACCGATCCCCAGATCCGGCGTGGAGACAGAGGTCTCCAGCTGGCGTCTGGACGAGGCCGGCCATGTGGAGAGCAGATTTCATCTGAGCGACTGGGAGGCTCATGTCGCCTGTGACAGGCCAGAGGTGGCTTCTGGTTTAGGGTCGGGGTGGGGGGTGGGGGGCTGGGGGGAAGGCCAATGGGCAGGAAAGAAACACATGCATTTATAAGATAAGCAAAGAAGCATGTCACATGATCAGGGTCCAGGTTAAACTTAGAAGATCCAGCCAAGGACCCGGCAAGTGTTTGGGGATTGTGTTTCTCACACATGATCACGGAGGAAGAGCCGGAAAAGCAGAGATTGCTAAAGATGTGCAGGGAGAGACAAACCAGAGTGCCCGCCGCTTGCCCAGTTGGCATTGCTCTCCCCACTCCCAGGCCAGATGGCCCCCGGCCGGGACTGCCAGGAGGGCCGGAGCCACAGCTAATTACCGAAGCAGCGGCGAGAGCGGCCCCTCGCAGAGGCGCAGGCCTGTCCGAACCGCATTTCGGGGGACAGACCTCGAGCCGGTGAGCACTCCCGGTGCTTTATACATGAAAGAACAGCCGAAACTGGTGTGGCTCAGTGGGTAGAGCGTCAGCCTGCGAATTGAAAGGTCCCAGGTTCGATTCCGGTCAAGGGCATGTACCTGTGTTGCAGGCACATCCCCAGTAGGAGGTGTGCAGGAGGCTGCTGATAGATGTCTCTCTCTCTCATTGATGTTTCTGACCTTCTATCCCTCTTCCTTTCTCTCTGTAAAAAAAATCAATAAAGTATATTTTAAAAAAAATAACTGAAAGAACAGTAACAAATAAATGTACATTTTCAGGACTCACTCCTGGAATTGACTTTGAGTATTGCCTTGAAATAATTTGAAATAGTTTGCATGTAGGAAATTAGATCTGATTTGGATGCTTGTTAGTCAACTAATTGTTTCCAAAAAGACGGTTCCGGTGCCTTCGTTAACTTGCGACTAGTTGTGGATACTGTTTGTTTATAATTAATTCCTCTGGCAAATATTTTTTTGGTGTCTGTGGAATGACCAGGCTGCTGATCTTAGAGGGCAGTTTTGGTGCATGTGTCTACGGAGAACTGTGACTTTTAAACCAGTTCTGCCCTCGGTCCAGCAGATACCTTATTTTTAGGAGTTTAAAAAAGTATTCAGGAGTCAGAGCGGACTTTCATGAAGAAGGGAAGGGAGGTGTGTGTTGTTCAGGGACTCGGCTTGCCTGTGTGGGATCTAGCATCCCTTTGCTTACGGTCCAACTCCCATGTTTTTGGGGTGGGAAAGGGGTGGTGGGCCAGGGTCTCTGGGACCCGGTTAATCCCTCCGTTTCTAGGCTCTCTCTTAACTCTGAGCGGGCATGGCCCTGGTGCTGGCCTGGGAGATGGGAGTGGAAGGCCTTGTGCCTGTCATGTCCCCTCTGACTCCTGGTCCCCGACTTCTGGCCTCTGTTGCCCTGCTAGCTGCTGTGTGGCCCGCCACGTGGGAGGACAGGTCTTGCTCTGGTGGCCCTGGTCTCGGCTCTGCCCTGACCTTCCCACACATGCCTCTTGCCTTCCTCTCCACTGGAGGAAGGAGACAAGGAAGGGAGGAAGGGAGGGAGGGAGGGAGGGAAAGGAGGGAGGAGAAAGGAAGGAAGGAAGGAAGGAAGGAAGGAAGGAAGGAAGGAAGGAAAGAAGGAAGAAAGAAAGGAAGGAAAGGGAAGGAAGGAAGGAAGGAAAGAAGGAAGGAAGAAAGGAAGGAAAGGGAAGGAAGGAA
>JAAGEH010000337.1:2339293-2389803 GCA_011751065.1 Lasiurus cinereus
GGAAGGAAGGAAGGAAAGGGAAGGAAGGAAGGAAAGGGAAGGAAGGAAGGAAGGAAAGGGAAGGAAGGAAGGAAGGAAGGAGAAAGAAGGAAGGGAAGGAAGGAGAAAGAAGGAAGGAAGGAAGGAAGGAGAAGGAAGGAAGGAAAGGAAGGAAGGAAGGAAGGAAGGAAGGAAGGAAGGAAGGAGAAGGAAGGAAAAAAGGAAGGAAGGAAAGAAGAAAGGAAAGAAGGAAGAAAGGAAGGAAAGGAAAGGAAGGAAGGAAGAAAGGAGAAGGAAGGAAGGAGAAAGAAGGAAGGAGAAAGAAGGAAGGAAGGAAGACAGGAAGGAGAAGGAAGGAAGGGAGGGAAAAGAAGGAAGGAAAGAAGGAAGGAAGGAAAGGAAAGGAAGGAAGGAAGGAGAAAGAAGAAAGGAAGGAAGGAAGAAGGAAGGAAGGAAGGAAAGGGAAAGAAGGAACGAAGAAAGGAAGGAAGGAAGACAGGAAGGAGAAGGAAGACAGGAAGGAAGATAGGAAGGAAGGAAGGAAGGAAGGAAGGAAGGAAGGAAGGGAAAAAAGGATGAAATTCTATATCTCGACTCCTCGAATTCGAGGTTGATTGTGGAAGTGGCACCCTGCAAGGAAGTTGTGCCCCTACTTTAGCCGGAGGTGTCAGCCCTGAATAACGGCTTTGGCCAGAACCGAAATGGCACCATCGATTGCCTGGGAATAAATTTATTCTGGGGTTGGCAGTGGAGAGGCTGGACATGAAGACCCACAGCAATGGGTCACCAGCAGAACAGAGCTGTGGGCGGTTTCCGGGCAGGTTGGTTTCCTAAAAGGAGGAACTTGTGTTTGAAACTGAGCATGCTCGCCAGGAAGTACCTGTTTCTCAGCGGGGATGGCTCTATCGGGCACAGAGCCCGGGAGAGGCCCACGGGCTGTGGAGAGAGGGCTCAGGGACAGGAAGCCAGCAGGGAGGGCTTAGAACGGCCTCGAGTTTGACCGCTTTTGAGAAATTGGGTATTTTGGAAACACGCCTCCAGTTTAAATGAAAAGATTGCATATCATTGGGGGGCGTAGAATGTGTCTGGGTTAGAACGCAGGGACGGTTTTCAGGAGTTACTTCTCCATCTGTAACCTGGAAATGTGACATTGAATGAAGTAAGGAAACCCGTCCAAACACATTAGTTATGCCCGTCTGCCTTCTGCCATCTGCCATCGGAGCACAAATTGTATCATGTTTGGCCCATAGCAGAAGCACCTATTTCCTAAACGCGAGTGTGTGCGATTGAGTTTATTCCCAACGACACTCTGTTTTTCTGAAATTTAGCCCTTCTTTCCCTCACCAAGAACCACAGTCCTTCCAACAATGAAAATAATGTGCGCAGCACCCTTACAGTTCACTCCTAGGACAGCCCCCCACAGGACCCCCCCTCCAAATGTCTCACCTTGAACTTGGCCCCGGACCACTGTCTAACCGGGAAAAGTCACCCAGCTCACTGGGCCTCGGTGTTCTCGTTTCTCTCGTGGGGGAATAGCTTCCTTCTGAGGCTGCTTGAGTATAAAATGGGATAATGGACACAAAACTCTGAATAGAGCCTATGGAACATAGTAGGTGCTCAGTAAACGGTATCTGTTGAATATTATTAAAATACTGTATTCTTAGTATTGCCTGTGTTTCAAAAAACGCAGTAGAGGAAACGTGACACTATGCGGAGAAAGGGCGTTCTCGTAGGAAGACACTCCAGGAGAGGAGGGACCGCTGATGGTGTGATAGGAAGAAGGAAGAAGCTAGAAAACTAGGTAGAGAACAACAATTATGCATCAGTGGTAGCTGTGCAGATGCTTTAAGAGCTTCCGGCCCCTCCATAACTCCTTCCCGCCAGGTCAGTGCGGGCCTGCTCCAGCGGTGGGTGTCCATACAGCCCTGCTTCTCGTCGCCGGGAAAAGATGACACTACGTGAGTGCCATCCGTTTAAGAGGGCCGTGGGATTGGAGCACCGTTGAGGTGGGTTTTCCTCCAACATGGCGCTGGCTTTACTAATGGGTCTGTAAGCCCCCGGTTTACCGGAAACGGCCTGATGGTGTGACATGACGGAGGGTTTACAGGGCCGGACACCGGGCTGGGCGAGGATGGCGGTGCCATAGATGAGGCTTTTCCGATGCTGAGGCTGCGGCCTGAGAACCCACGTCTCTGACCCATTCACGGGGCAGCTGAACTGGAGGGCAGAGGGGCTCAGAGGCCCTTTCTTTCTCTTTTTTTCCATTGATTTTTATTTTGGGGGGTGGAGATAGAGAAGGAGGGGAGGAGAGAAAGAGAGAGAGACAGAGAGACAGAGACACCCATTGGTTGCTTCCCACATGAGCCCTGACCAGGGCCGGAGATCAAACCTGCAACTGGGGTACGTACCCTTGGCTGGGAATCGAGTCTGCGCCCCTCTCAGTCTGCAGGCTGCTGCTCTAACTATGGAACACACCGGCCAGGGCTCGGTGGCCCTTCCTCTGCTGACAGTGCCAGGCTGGATCACCGACACGTCACTCTGGACTTCCGCAGGCTGACCAGCCTTTGGCCGTCCCTGGGGTCAGGGCTGACCGGCCTTTGGCCGTCCCTGGGGTCAGGCTGACCGGCCTTTGGCCGTCCCTGGGGTCAGGGCTGACCGGCCTTTGGCCGTCCCTGGGGTCAGGGCTGACCGGCCTTTGGCCGTCCCTGGGGTCAGGGCTGACCAGCCTTTGGCCGTCCCTGGGGTCAGGGCTGACCGGCCTTTGGCCGTCCCTGGGGTCAGGGCTGCCCTCATCCCGCCTCCCTGACCCGCTGGGAGACAGTCCCACGCGGTGGTGGAGACTGCGGCTCCGAGATCCACTGGTCAGGGCTGCTTTGGGCTGTTAAGTCACCGAAACCCGGCTCAGACGGGCTTGAACACCAGGCAGAGTGTGGTTCCGTGTCACTGGACATCCGGGGTTCCGGCCTGTCTGCGGGTGGCCTCCAGCCCGTGGCCCTGCGGCTCCGTGGCTCTGCCTCCCCATGTCCCGGTCCCCCCTCAGGCTGGCAGCAGGGAGGGGTCCAGGATGCGGGCCCACAGCTGTGCTCACAGCGGCAGTGACAGCTTCCGTGCCTTAGAGACCATGGGGTGCAAACACCTCCCCCCCTCCCACCCTGTGCTGGGGAGCTAGACATGAACTTTCCAGAAAAGGCCATGTCTGCGTTGGGGCTGCACGCAGCAAGCTCCGAGCCACAGGGGATGGTAAGAAAACTCCCAGATAGGGGAACAGATGACAGCGGTGAGGAGGGGAGGGGGAGGGGGGGAGGGATTCAGCAAAACAAAAGACAAAACAGCGCACAGACACAGGCAGGGTCTGGCCTTTGCCAGAGGGAGGGCTGGGCGGCTGGGAGTGGGTACGTGGTGATGGGAGGAGACGCGACGTGGGGTCTGAACACAGCACAACATGTAGGTGATGTTTCATAGAACGGTGCACCTGAAACCGATATAATTTTATGAACCAGGGTCACCCCAATAAACGCAATAAAAATTAAGAGAAAAGTCGGAGAGGAGGAAGTGTGAGATTTGAGGCTCAGGAAGGCGGACTGAGTGCTCGCTGGTGTGAAGACGGGGTGTCGGGGGGGTGGGCCAGGAGAGGCAGGGGCTCTGGGAGCTGGGAGAGGACCCCCCTGGCAGCCAGCAGAGCTGCTGGGCCCTCAGTCCTCCCCCTGCCGCCCACTGAGCCCCACCACCAGCAACAACCAGCTTGGAAGCGGGTTTTCTATCCGGAGCGCCTGGATGGGAGCTCGGTCTGCTTAGACACCTCGCTTGCAGCCTGGTGACCTCGGATGAGGGCCCAGCCCCCCCAGACTGCTAGCCACAGAGAGGAGCTCTGGGTGAAGAAGCTGTTGAATTTAGGAGAATCTGGGCCTCAGAGTGGCAGCCTCTCAGAAAAACTGCGAAGCCTGCAGCCAGAGGCTGCCCAGACCTCTGCATCCTGGCCTCTGAGGGGAAACCGCTGGAACTTCTTTAGTGCCTTCCCTCTATAGCAGCGGTTCTCAACCTGTGGGTCGCGACCCTTTTGGGGGTCGAACGGCCCTTTCACAGGGGTCGCCCAAGACTATTGGAAAACACCTATTTCCCATGGTCTTAGGAACCAACAGACGGCTCCTCCGTGTAGCAAAGTGTAGCCATGTAGTTGACTGTTGTTATATGAAGACTGTTGCCCATGCTACTCCACGATTCAAGACAACATTTCAGTTATTTGTAATTAGAAATAAATATTTCACACTATATAATTACATTGTTTTTGTGATTAATCCCTATGCTTTAATGATGTTCCATTTGTAACAATGAAAATACATCCTGCCTATCAGATATTTATTTTACAGTTCATAACAGTAGCAAAATGACAGCGATGAAGTAGCAACGGAAATAATTCTATGGTTGGGGGTCACCACCACATGAGGAGCTGTCTTAAAGGGTCTCGGCATTCGGAAGGTTGAGAACCACTGCTCTAAGGCAAGAATGGTGCATTATCTGCCCCGGAGGTCTGGGGAAAGGTAGCGGGCACGTGAGGAAGATCAGGGAGGGCAGCGTACAAACACCCTGCGGTTAAAATGCCCTGATGCCAAGTGACTCCCCAGATGCTCTGTGGCGCTCTCGCACTTGTCACTAGTAAGCATGTCACATGTGCAGAGCCTCCCGTGGGGATAAAGCGTTTCAGTAAACACTAGTGTGTGTATGTAGGGTTATGGTGTTTGGGAAACAGTGCGGGTAGTGAAGGAAGAACAGGAGGGTAGATCACGAATCCCACCCGATAAAGCGCCTCGAGAACGCACCGTCTTACATCAGAGGGGAGGTTCCCGGCTGCGTATTGAGTCATCTTGGCATGTTCTTACGGCCGAGGCCCTGCCAACACGTCGTTACCAGGGGTGCCAACTTCTTGAGTCTCCCTGAGGATTTACTGTTCCGTCCTGTCCTCGAGTCTGTCTCTGTTTTGCTACTGATATGGCATCCTGCGAGCCACCACCTCTGCCTAAGGTTTATGTAGAAGTTCCTTCTGGGTATGTCACCGCAATCACCTTTGACTTTTTCTCTGAGTTTCATGCACGGAACGTGAGTTCTGCATCCAAATGCAACGCCCAGTGAGACAAACAAACATTCCACATCCTTAGCGTCTCCAAGAAGAAGAATCCGGCTGCCTCTGCTGAGCTGTTAGTGATAAGGAGTCACTTATTTGGCTGGGCAGATTTGGCTGCAATACTCAGAAAGAGGAAATAACTTCTTTCATTAGTGCTACTGAGGCAGTCCCTATGTCTGCCTCTGCTGTTCTTCATCACGAGAATTTCAGGAACATTTGGCCTCTGGAGATAATGAGGAGCAAATGCCCTCAGAGCGGAAGCCGCGGATCACACACACTCCCAGGCAGCCGTCAGCCCGCGACGTGCTGAGTGTTTGTGCAGGGAAAGCGCGTGTTCTTGGTACACGGCTTTTCTTCATCGCGGGGATGGCAAACATTGGGACTTCTAGGACCCAGAGGAGAGGTGGCCAGGTAGCTGGGAGCCGACTTAGGGGTGGTCAAGTGTTTAAAAAGCTAAGCTCTAAGTTTAATTACTCGAAACCGTTAGGCAACTCCAGATTTCCGACAGGCTTGGAATTTGGATGTAGGTACTGAAATGAATTCCCCATCCGAGGAAAAATGACGTCTTTAATGAAGGAAACATGATTTTCACCGTGGCAGCCGAATCGCCGTCACTAGGAATGAAGGAAAGACACATCACCAAAGCGATGAGGTAGTTTAGTGTCTTCGCTCCAGAATCTGGCCTCTCAGCCCTGTGCCTGTGCTGATTCAGTAGTCTGATAGAGTAACTTTAAAATGTGTATAAACCATTGAGATCACAACTGCCTTTAAAAATATATATTTTTACTGATTTCAGAGAGGAAGGGAGAGGGAAAGAGGGATAGAAACATCCATGATGAGAATCATTGATCGGCTGCCTCCTGCATACCCCACTCTGGGGATCAAGCCCCCAACCCGGGCATATGTCCTTGACAGGAATGGAACCATGACCTCCTGGTTCATAGGTCAACACTCAACCACCTAGGCATGCCAGCTGGGCAAGAGATTCCTTTGTGAGCTCTGTTTGGACTATACCAGCGGTTCTCAACCTGTGGGTTGCGACCCCTTTGGGGGTCGAACGACCCTTTCACAGGGGTCGCCTAAGACCATCGGAAAACGCCTATTTCCCATGGTCTTAGGAACCAACACACCGTTCCTTGGTGTAACAAAGTGTAGCAATGTAGTTTACTGTTGTCCTATGAAGACTGTTGCCCATGCTACACCACGATTCAAGACAAAATTTCATTTATTTGTCAATTAGAAAGAAATATTTCACAATATATAATTACATATTGTTTTTGTGATTAATCACTATGCTTTCAATTTGTAACAATGAAAATACATCCTGCCTATCAGATATTTACATTACAGTTCATAACAGCAGCAAAATTACAGCTATGAAGTAGCAATGAAAATAATTTTATGGCTGGGGGTCACCACCCCATGAGGAGCTGTCTTAAAGGGTCGCGGCCTTAGGAAGGTTGAGAACCACTGGACTACACTTTCACTTTGTTCTCTGTGGGTTTGAGGATTCTGGACTTTAGAGTTCCAGAATGTGTGTTTCTTCCAGAGAGAATGGAAAGTTTAGGATTGCTGTCACGGGTAACAAAACCGTGAAGGTTTGAGTCACACAGCGAATAACGTCCCTGCGTCCCTACACTGTCAGATGGAACTTGGATGAAAAAGTGGCAAGATGTAACCTCGCCCATAAAGTCCAGGTTTTTAAATAGAGCTAATAGGCCATAAATAGAAGGATTACCCAGGATGGCCGAGCTGGATGTGATTATGATGTGAGTTTTCTGAATAAAACATGCCGTCGAACAAAGGAGTCCTCCAGCTAATTAGTGGGACGCCTTGCGAGCGCGGGGCTGAGACACGGTCTCCATGGTGCCGGGCAGAGAATGTGTCCGCAGCCCCTGACACAGAGCCGTCTGAAAGCCTGTCCATTGAGAGAGAGATTAGGACTCACCCCTCGGCCCTCTCTGGCTTCTGAGGGCCTCTTCAGACGATGTTTACACAGGGGTCATCTTTCTGGAAAATCCCCGGGACACACTGATTAATGAGCCACAGAAGCAATTAGCTTTGTAATCCTGAGAGTTACTGGCAAGAGGCCACGCTGAGGCACCGGAGGAATGTCAAGAAGAAATAAATTAGCTTATGCTGGCTCAGTGGAGTTTTCGCTCTGCAAAGCTGGCCTCTTATCGATCCACTTTGAGAAATGGGGCGGGCCAGGTTGGGGTGGTGGTGGGGGGGCCCTGTCTTCCGCTCGCCCCAAGGGCACGGTTTTTAAGCCTTTCTTTGGACCAAAGAGTAAGGATGCTTGACTCTCAGCTAACACGATTGTTCCAATAAGCCCTCCCGCTATAGTTAATTGACGAGAAATGTCACCGTCCTAATATCCATTCATTATGAGATCAGATGCCCGTAGGAACTTATTGGTTGAGGGAATAAGATGTAATTTTTGTAATGAACTGGTTTTTATGGGCTATACAGACAGCATGCTTCTTAGGATAGCCGTCTGCACTTTCCTGATCATTCTGAACTTCGGATTCATCTGTCGGGAAACGTGAAGGATTTACATGTGGAAAAGCTTTGGTGAAATTGTGTCTGAAAATGGAAAGAGCCCAGTATCTCTACTTAGAGTTTAAACACGCCATTTAACTTTTATTTGACAACATTTAAGCCCGTGCTCTTAAATGTCCCTTCCATAAATTACCCTGTCCCTGGCCAAACACTTGCCATTTATAGATCAATAAAAGTCCTAAGAGGTTAAGTGACTTGTCAAAATAACACAGCGAGGGGCAGGATGGGAAGAGTGGAGGCTTTTAATTTCTAGCCTTCTGCTCTGAGACAATTCGCTAATTCTCCTCTGAGCTCAGCACCAGGCAGTTCAAATGGGGATCCCAGGTGCACTTTGTAAAAGGAACAGTTGTCTGGCTTGAGGGAATATGCATTTTTTTTTTTTTTTGAAGAGTGCTTGTTAGAGAAATGTCTGGTTTAGGCTAAACTGTTCCTGTCACTCTTTATCTAAGAAGGAATGTAAAAGTCGGCTGCAGAAAAGGTGAATGGAACACATCTGTAAAGCTGGTTTTTTTGAATGAGGGGAAAAAGCGACAGCTAGCCAGCTTCCTTTCCCCGTTAAACACACAGCTCTCGGAACGGGGTGCCGTGTACCTGCTGATTCATTTGATCCACGAGTTTCTTTCCTGGGAGCGGCTAATATCGGTATATACTAGTAATCAAACGTGCACTTAAAAATTCTAGCCCCGTTTCACCATTAGTAGAATTGCCCTGGCTGGGTGGTTCAATGGGGCAGAGCCTCATGCCATAAGCCAAGGTTGCAGGTTTGATTCCCAGTGGAGACACATAGGGGAATCAACCAGTGAACGCATAAATAGGTGGAACAAATCAATGTTTCTCTCTCTCTCTCTCTCCCTTTCTCCCTTCTCCTTTTCTCTCTCAAATCAGTAAATAAAAAGAATTTGTAGAACTTGCCTTTCACTTTGGAGAGGTGTTTATATCGACTCTTCTGTAGTCAACAGAAGCCCCGTGAAAACCCTCTGTGCTTTTAGGCTGGAATAAGCAACAAGAAGCCGCGGGTGGGAGCTAATTGTCTAGAAGAGAAACCATTCTGACAGGAGCCAGCAGGGTGACAGTGGATTCGGCCCCGCCTCCTCCGCCAGCGACCTGCTCTTGTTCAGAAGCAGGTGTTTGCCCGAGGGGAGAATACCCATCTGCTCAGCGATGTCTCGGGAGAGTGAGTCACGGGCTCGGGTGACCGCTCTCAGCCTCTCAGCCCCGGTGTCACTGCGGTTCCCCGTGGATGCTCAGGGTTCAGCCGGCTTTCGGGGCGGGGGGCAGCGGAGGAGGTGGGATTGCAGAGACAGTGGCATCTTCCTTTAGGTCAGTGATTCTCAACCTTCTTAAGGCTGCGACCCTTGCATACAGTTCCTCATGGGGTGGTGACCCCCAGCCATGAAATATTGCTACTGTGATGCATCGTGATGTAAATATCTGCCTTTTCCAATGGTCTTAGGCGACCCCTGTGAAAGGGTCGTTCGACCCCCTCAAAGGGGTCACGACCCACAGGTTGAGAACCGCTGCTTTAGGTGTTTCTGAGTCTTCTCGGCAGGCTGTCACCCTGGGACTGACAGCTTTGGTGAGAAAGGCAGGTGCCAGGGTTCTTCTGTCTGGCAGGGTCAGGTAGAGTCAGAGGGTCATAGTCATTGAACAGGCGGCATTGCTGATTGCTGAGGGGGACGAGGGAGAGACCGGGTTCAAGAAAATAGCCAGAGGTACACGAAATTCATGCACTCAGGAGTGGGGGTCAAAAAAAAAGGAAGAAAGGAAGGAAGGAAGGAAGGAAGGAAAGAAGGAGAAAGAAAGAAAGAAAGAAGAAAATAGCCCAAGTCCTTTCCTGAGCTCCCCTTTTCCTTGCGGTGCTGACCCTTTGCGGCCCTGCTCTTCCATCGGTCTGTTTGCTCGAAGGATCGAGTTTTATTTAGCTCGTCATTTTGGAAGTTTCTTTAGAGGAGTTGTTCTTAACGGAGGCAGGGATTTTGACCGCACCCCCTAAGACCTTGGCATTGCCCGGGGACATTTGTGACCGTCACCCTGGGGAGGAGGAGGATGCTGTTGGCACCCCAGAATAGCGGCCATGGATGCTGCTAACCCTCTGCAGTGAGCAGGGATGCCACCACTCCAGCACCCCAAGTGCAGACTCTGAGAAACTCGGTTCTAGGTGAAGCCATTAAAAGGCTGCCCTGTGAGCATGGCTCAGTGGTTGAGCTTTGACCTACGAACCAGGGGGTCACAGTTCACTTCCTGGTCAGGGCTCCTGCCCGAGATGCCATCTCGATCCCGTGTGGGGTGTGCAGAAAGCAGCCGATCAAGGATTCTCTCTTATCATTGATGTTTCTCTCTCTCTCCCCTCTCCCTTCCTCTCTGAAATCAATACTAAAAATGTATTGCAAAAACTTAAGACTTTGGAAAGCACTGGCTGGTCTCTGCGAGCTCATGCCCAGCTGTGTATGCAGATCCTCAAAGTGCCCGCTCCCGGGAGTGGAGGCTCGAAGCGGCTTTGTTCCTGTTTGGATTTGGGCACTTGCAGTTTCTGACGTGACCAGATGCTCAAGCTTCACCCCGTATATCTCCTGCCCCCGCCCTGGAACCAGCCTGGTTCTCCGTTTGAGAGGAATACTGCCAACCGAAGTGTGGGTGCTGCGGTGCCCGTTGGCACTTGGTTTTTTAAACCCCATAAGCTCCACACAGTTTGTTCGCCAGGCCTTTGCCATCCACCCAGGAGCGGACTGTGAAAACACTTTCCTGGCATTTGAGCTGAGGTGGGACACTCGAGAGCAGCCAAGTAATACTGAAACTCGAAATGCCGTTTTTACAAATAACTGAAATCTGAGGCGATGTAATTTGTAAAGTGCATTTCTCTTTTCAGAACACGCTGGTGGCGTTTGGGACTTCTCTCTAACTCCCCCGCTGTTACTGACCACTCGCCGTTTCAGTTAGTTCCATGCCCTAACCACTGGGGGTACTGGGTCCTGCCCTGCCCACACGCAGGTACTTCTCCTGACGTGTGAAATCTGCACAAGCGGAACCTTACTGCCAGAGTTCTACTGTGACTGCATCACATGGATGCGATGGTTCTTAGTCTCAGTCCGTGTTCACCTCTGCAGAAACGGAAGCTTCAAGTGCTCCTAAGTTGATTTCTGAACGCCCCTGACTTTCCCTTTAACTGCTTTGCTCTTTCAAAAAACTGCTTTTCTGTACCCCGGACACATCTGTGTAACCTGTAGAGTTTTCTCTTTAGGTGGCATCAGTGATTTTTAAAGCATCTCAGGTATAAGCGAACGTCATTTTGGTTTTAAAACAAAATAGTGCAGTGATTTTTTTCTTATTCCTTAAATGGTTATATGTATTGAGAGAACTTGAGATTTATTTAGACACAATTTTATAATTAACACACTTAAATATACCTATGTAGAAAAGATGTGACAAGATAAGTTGTTCAAGATATTCTTAAAACGCTATGCACTCGGGGCCTGTTTGGGATCACTTTTAAACTTGAGCTTCCATATGCCATTTTTTCCAAATAATACTGTCTTCAGTGTCATCCGAGGCTTTGGTCATGTGACATTATTGAAAAGTAATGAATGGAAGTAAAATTCACATAACATAAAAGTAAGCATTTTGAAGTGAACAATTCATTGGCATTTTGTATATCCACGGTATTGTTTAACCACCACCTCTGTCTTGTTCCAAAAAATCTATATCAACTCCATACTAAAGCTTCTCACCTACGAAGTCATTTCTCTTATTGACCCATCCACAGCCCCTGATGGCACCAATTTCAATTCTGTCTCTCTCTATACTGGATAGTTCATTAGACATAATCATGCAATGTGTGACATTTTGTGTCTTGCTTCTTTCACTTAGCGTACTGTATTGGAGGTTTATTCACATTGCAGCATGTATCAATACTTCATTCTCTTTTATGGTTGAGTAGTATTTCCTTATGTGTCTATATTAATTTATTTATCCACTTATTTGTTAATGGGCATTTGAGTTATTTCCACCTTTTTGGCTATGGAGTCTAGTGCTGATATGAACATGTATATATGAATACTTATTTGAATGTCTCTTTTAGGCCTAGTCCTAGGAGTGGACTTTGGGTCATATGGTAATTCTATGTTTTAAGTTTTTGAGGAATCATCAAATAGTCTTCTACAGCAGTGGAGTGATTTTTTAAAAATTATTTTTAACTTTATGTCTGTTATCTAAATCAAAATACTCATTTTGAAAGTATATCTCTTCAGTGTATTTTGTTATTATAAATAACCTCTAAAAAACTTTGGATAATTCCCATGTTCCTCTCAAGAGAGTTTGTAAGAGTCTCAGAAAAGTATTCAAGGCTCATAATTTCTAGTCTTTTGCTCTCAGACAATTAGTGGCTTCTCCCCTGAGCTTAGCATAAGCCAATTTAAATGTTCCATACAGAATCTGCTTTCCATATGATTTGTAAAAAAAAAACAAAGGAAAAACCAACGAAAGATACACTAGTGTTTAATAATCTTTGGCATGTTAAAAGAGATAATCAATATTTTGTTTGCTTTGAACAGGAAGAAAAGAGATCAGCATTTTAAGATATACCCATTGAAATGGAATGCTAATTTCTTTTTCTTCTTTGCCATGTTGTTAGAGTTTTAAAGATTTATCTAAAAATATTATTTTGTTTTGGACTCTTGTCCATTGTAGGGATGCTTGTCCATACAGCATGTGTACTTCCAAGTGGATTCAGAAATAGCGTATACATTCTGTAGTATTTATTGTTGGCAACTAATAGTTTATATTTTCTAAGAACTTCATCAATATGAGCTTTTTAGTTTCAATGACACAGAAATGGAGTCAGGGTCCTATGTTAGCTTTCTTTTTTCTTTCAAGGAATCAACCCAGTACTGGTTTATTACAGATGCTTGATAAATACTTGTTCAAATGAATTAACAGCAAATTCTCCAGACAGAAGAACTTCATAAATGCAGGAAGCACATCTGTCTGCTTCATGGGAATATCAACAGCCCCCAACACTATCTCTTTTATACAATAAATATTTATTGAGTGAATCAACAAATGAACATAAATATTTCTTCTTATATTATGTTGAGGTACATTCCTTCTGTATCTACTTTATTGAGAATTTTTATCATAAATGGATAGTGAATTGGTCAAATGCTTTTTTCGCATGTATTGAAATAAACATGTTATTGATCCTCCATTTTGTAAGTGTGGGTATTCATGTGGATTGATTTATGAATGTTGAACCATTCTTGTATCCCTGGAGAAAACTCCACTTGATCATGATGTATGATCCTTATAATGTACTAGAGGCCCAGTGCACAAAATTCGTGCTTGGGGCGACTGTCCCCTCAGCCCAGCCTGCACCCTCTCCAATCTGGGGCCCCTTGGGGGATGTCTGACTGCCGGGGATCAGGCCTAAACTGGCAGTTAGACACCCCTCTCACAATCCTGGACTGCTGCCTTCTAACTGCTCACCTGCCTGCCTACCTGATTTCCCCTAACTGCCCACCCCTAGCCCTGCTGGCCTGGTTGCCCCTCACCACCCTCCCCTGCTGGCCTGGTCACCCCACAGAGCCTGCTGTTCAGTTCTTTGATTGTCCCTCACCCCTCTGCTGCCTTGTTGCCCACGCAGCCTGCTCTTCGGTCATTACTATGAGGGCATCCTGACCAATTTTCATATTACCCTTTTATTAGTCTAGATTGTTGAATTCAGTGTGCTAATAGTCTGTTGAGAGTTTTTATATCTGTGTTCATCAGGAATGTGGGCCTGTAAATTTTCTTTTTTTGTGGTGTCTTCGTCTGGATTTTGTCATCGGAGTAATATTGGCTTCGTAAAGTGACTTTGGAAGCATTCCTTCCTCTTCAGTTTTTTTTTTTTTTTTGGAAATAATTTGAGACGCATTGGTATTAACTCTCATTAAAGGTTTTGTAGAATCCGCCCATGAAGCCATCTAGTCCTGGTCTTTTGTGCGATGGAGAGTTTTCTAATTACTGATTCAGCCTCATTACTTATAATCAGCCTCTTCAGAGGTTCTGTTTCTTCATGATTCAGGCTTAAGAAGTTGTGTGTTTTTAGAAATTTATGCATTTCTCCTAGGATTTTCGGTTTCCTGTTACATAATTGTTCATCCTCGTCTCTTACAATCCTTTGTGTTTCTGTGGCGGGCTCTTGACTTCATGCGGGAAAGATTGCACAGAACGAGTCTAGGTGATTTGGGGAGTATGTTTATTAAATCTGGTGACCACAAAATGAAGGAAAGACTTAGGGTAGAAGAAGAACAGGAGAGAGCCTCAGGGTGCCCTGCTTTGGCCTTCTAGAAACCTCACGGGAAAGAAGGGAGCCGTGCTGGGCTCTGTCAGCTCCCTGAGAAGGCAGAGACAAGGGGCCTGGGAGGCAGGTTCGGGGGAGCCTGGGATGAGCTGCCGCTGCCTCTTGCTCCCCTAGTTGCAGGTCTCACGGGAACTCTGAGTGGTTGGGAGAGAGAAGTAACTATGCACACCGAAGAGGAAGAAAGGCGAGGGTGGGTCCCAGAGAGCACCCCTCACATAACTCTTTCCCTGTGAAGGGTGACTTTCTGCAGTGAATGTCTTCTATATCAGAGGTCATTGTATTTATTTCTCTCTTCAAACGTGAAGATATATACAGTGGTACCTTGAGATACGAGTGCCCTACCATACGAGATTTTTGAGATACGAGCCATCGAGTGAGTGATTTTTGCTTTGAAATACGAGCAACAGTTGAGATAGGAGTCATCTCGAGGATCAGCTGGCTGCACACAACCCACCAGTTTACCTTGCCTGGTTACGGAACGAATTAAACTCGTATCTCGAGGTACCACTGTAGTTTTTCCTTGGGACAGGTACACGTGGGTAATTGTTAAATAATAAAAAGTCATTTTATATTGAAAACCTTAGCCCTAGTGTGATTACACAAGAACGTTTTATTGGGATAATACTTGGTAAGAACATTTTATTTGGGATGATACTTGGTTATTTGCTCTCCCTATTGTGAAATGCTTCCATTCGCTTACATGTAGAAAAGATTTCCAAGTTTGTGTCCATAATCCTGGCTGTCTTCCGTAGCCCAGATGTGTTTTACATTTGCATTTGAAGTCAATCAAAGCTTTCCTTGCAATCATTTCCTCGGTTAAGGAAATATGTAAAGGTTTTTGGCAAGAAATGGCATGTCATTTTAGGAAGTGAAGTCACTTAGTTCCCCTCGGGTCTTGGCATTGAACAATGGCACACAGTGACTTTAACTCCTACATTGCCACCGCTATGAGATCTGGAAATACTCTTCATCGCTTATCAGAGCACGCTACAGGCTGAAGGAAAAATGATTCGAATAGATGGACCGAGAACACTGCAGTAGTTCCATTTGGAACTGTGGACGCTTGGGGAATTTGTTCGCATGGTTTCTGGCAGCGACCAGAAAGAAATGGTGAGCTGTACGTGCCTTGAACGGAACTGGAAAAGAGACCTGTGCTGGGTCACATTCTGTGGAAAAACACTTAGAGAGTCCGAGGGGGTTCTCTCAGTCCGCTCCACGCAAATGAAGACATTCCTCCGAACCAGCAGAATGAGGTTCCCGGGAAACGAGGGCTACTCTTCTCGTTTGTTCAGGAATCACCCGTGAAGCCCATGTTTACTTCACACAAAATTAACACTTTTTATCAGGCAACATGTTGAAGAAAGTCTGAGTGCGTAGATCCACTGCAGACTCATTTTGTGTGTCTGTCTGTCTCTCATTCCCCCCCCCATCATAGAGTAGATTTGCCTATCTTACAGCTTTGGGTAAATGAATCTCACAATGCATACTCAAGGCCTCTTTCTCTCATAAGCTTAGTTAAAAAATATTTTTATTGATTTCAGAGGGAGAGAGAGAGAGAAGCATCAATGATGAGAGGGAATCGTTGATTGGTCGCATCCTGCACGCCCCATATTAGGGATGGAGCCTGCAACCTGGGCATGTGCCCTGATCGGGAATCTAACCATGATCACCTGGTTCAGAGATCAATGCTTAACCACTGAGCCATGCCATCCGGGCTAAAGACTTATATTTTTAAATTTAAAAAGTGGACATATATAATACTTTGAATTTGTTTTTTTAACTTGCATACACAAAAACAACAGAACACACATTACACACAGCATGATAGCATCCTTTTAGGGTATAGAAATTAAGCTGAACACCAGAAGCAGCAGTGAGTAGAGAGAGATATCTTGTGCCAAAAGGTAATAAATGATGTGGATCTTTTAATGGGCAGAAACACTGAGGAGTCGGGGAGGAGGTCAAACAGGGGTGCAGAGAGAATGTGGCCGCTCCATTCATGGTGGAGGAAGCGTGTGATAAGAGAAAGCAAAGCAGCTCTGAGGCTGAAATCCACAGTCAGTGGTTCTCAACCTTTCCAATGCCGTGACCCTTTAAGACAGCTCCTCATGTGGTGGTGACCCCCAACCATAAAATCATTTTTGTTGCTACTTCATAGCTGTCATTTTGCTAATGTTAAATGAATCATAATGTAAATATCTGTGTTTTCCGATGGTCTTAGGCTCTACAGGAGCGGTTCTCAACCTGTGATTGCGACCCACAGGTTGAGAACAGCTAGCAGGGTCACCCATGACCATCGGGAAACACAGATGTTTACATTACGATTCATTAACCACTGAAATAGTCACCTCACTGACTTGGCCAAATCCCTGGTCACCTGGAAAAAGGCTTTGTCCCTGACTTTGCTGACAGTTGTTCGAACCTCAGCCCTAATGCTCTGTGGTCTAAATGTTTAAGGGGTTGTTCATTTTTAGGGGGAAATGTAGTTACAGGATGGTTCTTTCTCCCCGATACTCTAGATAACAGTGAGAGGAGGAAGATGAAGAGGGAGATCTGGGAGAGAATAAAACAGCTGGCGACAGGGGCACAGAAAAGACTCCTGGGCATGTGTGGGGGCAGCGAGGGCCTGGCGAGCCAGCTCAGGTGCTTTGTGAAACACGGGCTCCCGGATGCCCTCCGCTGCGAAGGCTGGCCATTACCGTGATCACCGCCAGAACTGTTCATTGCTGGTCTGAGTCAGCCCCCCCTGAGGTTGTGCTGGGAACAGCCTCTTACAGCAGGAGAGGCCGCCGGTGCCTCGGTCAGCGGTGTCAGACTGGCCATCATCCTTCCACTGGCTCACCCGTGGGAGCCCTGGTAGAAGTGGGGGACTAGCTCTCTTAGCGCAGGTCTCTTTTCCCAGCTGGGGTTGGGTGTGGGGGGTGGGGACAATAGTGTGTGCTATAGTTCATAGCATCCCAGAAAGGGCAGTCTCTCTCTGTTGCTGTCACTCTGAGGCCAGGCTGTCCTCAGGAAATACTTATTCCACTCACCCGGGCTGTGGCATTGCTTTGCTCTTTCATAGCAACATAGGGTTACAATAATTTCTACCCTTCCACCCCCATCATTTCACATTTATTTTAATATTAGCTGTCTAGATTTTTGTAAGCAGTGAATACCAGCATGCTTTTCCTGAGATAAATGATTTGATACAGGTCATTCAGCTGATTGTTTCTATAGTGGAAAAATTAGAACCTAGGGTTGTTTTTTAAAGTTGATTTTCGAGAGAGGGGAGGGGAGGGGGATAGAGAGAGATAAATATTGATGACAGGGAAACAATCCCTACGGGGGATAGAGCTCCACCCCCTTCCTTCTCTCCCTTCCCCACCCCTCTGCCTCCACCTGAAACCTGGGCCTGTGCCCTGAGCCAGGAATCGAACTGGTGACTCTTGGTTCCTATGTCAATGCTCAACCACTGAGCCACCTGGATGGGCTTATTTTATTGTGCGTGTGTGTGTGTGTGTGTGTGTGTGTGTGTGTGTTTTAAATCATGTCCAGACCTTCTAAAAGCTACCGTATTTTCCGTCATATAAGACGACTGGGTGTATAAGACGACCCCCGACTTTTGAGAAGATTTTCCTGGGTGAAAAAGTCATCTTATACACCGGAAAATAGAGTATTCATCGATTGCCTTTCAATGTGACATCTTCAATGTGGAATCGTCTGTGACTTTTAGCGGGTATCTCTAAAAGGATGTTCTTCTTTAGCGTTAATTCAGGCCACTTTTTGTTGCTCCGGTGGCCCATCATTTAATTGACTTAACCCAAGTTGTTGCTCCCGTTTCAGCCTCTTTTTACCCTGCTTGCAAATGGACAGTCCTTGTGGGACAAGGGGAGAAAGATGGAAGCGATGGTCTCTCATTTATTCTGAAGTCGTTACCTGTTTACTTGTGCAGAAGTCGGGGGAGGAGTTTTCAAAGAGTTGGCCTCGGTGGGATGCTGGGATTGATTCTGGATTGATCAGCAGACTGTATCACTTCAGTATAAAAGGTGGAGGTCGGCTGTGTATAGAAGCAGAGGATTATTAGACCGTGCACTCCCGGAGGAAGGGGTCTCTGACTTACATTCCTTGTTGCACCTAATAGGTGCTCATTAATTGCTGAGGCCCAGCTGTCTCCCTGGAGCTAGAAGGGAGCTTAGAGACGCAGAAACGGGCGCTGGGAAGTTTACGGGCAGTCTCATTAGTCACAGAAGCAGGACTGGTCCCAGGTCCCTTACCTTCCGTCCCTGGTGCGCCCACCACACCACACCCCACCCCACCACACCACACCCCACTGCCACGCCGGAGACCGAGCCCAGGGACAGGAAATCGGAGGCGGCCGGGGTGAGAGGGGTTTCTTGCCAAATCTGCAAACGTCGATTAGTCAGCAAACCAGAGCTACCGAGCTGTTTTAGACAATTTCCAGTTGAAGTGGAATTTTCAAAAGCCACGAATTGCCACCAGATCAGGGAAGCTGATTTCGTGGGCATCCAGAGTCCTGCACAGACTGGTAGTGGTGATTCAGGCCGAGGGCTTCCATCGCTGGGTCGCCTCTGACCACAGCGCCTAAAATAGTGGTTCTCAACCTTCCTAAGGCTGTGACCCTTGCATACAGTTCCTCATGGGGTGGTGACCCCCAACCATGAAAGTTTGCTACTGTGATGCATCGTGATGTCAATATCTGCATTTCCCGATGGTCTTAGGTGACCCCTGTGAAAGGGTCATTCGACCCGCAAAGGGGTCGCGACCCACAGGTTGAGAACCGCTGGCCTAAAATCACCCAGAATCGGGATAGTTCTGTTCCCTTCTTGGGACAAAACCCACTTCCTCTCTGAGGCTTTCCACTCACAGAGCGGCTTGCAGAGAGAGACCTTCCCCTCTCTTCCCTCTGGGGGCTCCGGCTGAGAATTGGGAAGTAAGCAGGAGGGGGAGGAGGGATTTCTCAGTGATGAAGAATGACGTTTTCATGTCTTCGGAGGCAATAGGCACTTCCGAAACGCTGTAAAGACGTCCAGGTGAGCGCGTCGAGTTCTGAGACGAGAGAAATAGATGAGAAGCAGATGAGAATCTTGGCTGAAGGCCTAGACCTTGATCAGGGAGGGTTTTATTTGCTTTGTGATATTTGGAGTGGATAATAGCAAAGCAAAACTCATAAGCAGGATCATTTTTCCAAATAAATAAATAGCCCTAGTTTCTTATGCAATACTTGAGAAAATACCTCTCAGAGAAGATTCCAGAACTAATTCCATCCAACAGGCCAAGTGTAATAAGGGAGCGTGAAGCTGGATGACCTCACAGTCTAGGAAGACGAAGGCATGATGTTCAGTACCGTGGGGTCGGCCGGTGCTTGCGGACAGACCTTCCTAGCCAGCAGGTGGTAGCTCTCTGTGTGAGAGGTTCTTTCACAGAGAGGTCAATGGCAGGGCACACGGACAAGCAGAGTTCATAGCCGAAGCGAATGGCACAGCTAATTGTGCGAGCTATTTGGGTCAAATGGCTTCTTCTTCTCCTAGGTCTTCTTTTAAAATATATTTTATTGATTTTTCACAGAGAGGAAGAGAGAGGAATTGAGAGCTAGAAACATCCATGAGAGAGAGACATCAATCAGCCACCTCCTGCACGCTCCCCACTGGGGATGTGCCCGCAACCAAGGTACATGCCCTTGACCAGAATTGAACCCGGGACCCCTCAGCCCACAGGACGACGCTCCATCCACTGAGCCAAACCGGTTTTGGCTTATCCTAGGTCTTAACGTTCAGTTCCATCCTCTTAGTGCTTACTTCTCTGTTTTGCGAACAGATCAACTTCACTGCTGGTGCGTCTCACCACAGGGTAATCATTGGCAACAGGGTCAGCGGCCATAACCACACAGCGAGACTCTTTCCCACGGGGTCAGACGTGTAAGGAAATGACTCAGCCCAGGTCTCCCCCTCTTGTGCCTTGCTGGGGTTCATCCAGTTCTGGGATCCCCAGGGTTTGGACTCTGCCTGACCCCAGGCTCTGGTTTGGCCCTGTTGACTCCAGCGTTGGGGTGGACTTTTCTTTAGACTCGGGAGACTCTGTCACTCATGAGATCGGGCCCATGCTTGGCAGGCTTCCCCTAGAAGGGGTGCGTGGAGGGATGAGGGAGAATATCTCCTCCACCCCCCACCTCCCCGGGCAGCGACCTTGTAGGAGGAATAGTGTTTGGCAAATAAAAACTGTCGCCTGCAGACTAGTGTGCTTTAAATAATGACATTCAATTCAGTTGTGAAGCAAGCTTTACAGTCTCTCTAGATGGAGCCTTTAAAAGTATTAGTTTTTCAGCCGAAACCGGTTTGGCCCAGTGGAGAGAGCGTCGGCCTGCGGACTGAAAGGTCCCAGGTTTGATTCCGGTCAGGGGCATGTAATCCTGGTTGCAGGCACATCCCCTGTAGGGGGCGTGCAGGAGGCGGCTGATCAATGTCTCTCTCTAATCGATGTTTCTAACACTCTATCCCTCTCCCTTCCTCTCTGTAAAAAATCAATAAAATATATTAAAAAAATACAAATATTAGTTTTCCAAAGAGTAGCTTTTAAAATCTTCCTATGTGTGTGCTAAACTCATTTCCATATTTTTTCCTCCCTCATGGCTCTGACTCCGATTAGAATATCTGTCCTCCTCTGTGTTTCTGTGACATCCCACAAACTTCTCTACTGTGAGTCCTTGTCTTATCATTCTCCGGGTACGTTTATCATTTCCCCACCAGACGGAAAGCGACTCAGGCGGGGGCCCCGTCTTATTTGTATTTGTGTCTCCAGAAACCAGCACAATGCCGGGCGCATTATATATTATGTAAATATGTGCAGGGCTAGTCTGTGTGTGTGCAAACTTAGGTTCTTTACGCTTTGAGGATGTTACATATTCATTTGGAGCTGGTAAATCACAAATTTGCATTGATTAAAATCCAAGTGGTGGTCTCTTCAGTTGCTGTTGGTTTCTTGGAGAAAATTATTTCAAGTACAGCGAGCTGTGTGCTCCCTGTGGTAAACCTTTGGTTGTATTTCTGCAAATGTGCCTGTTAGTGTAAATGGCTCTGGTTGCAGTAGAAAAGGAAGTAGTTACTCTTCACTATTGTTGGGGGAAATTTTTAATTTGCTTCAAACCAAAATTGTTTGTACTTTAGAATTTGTATGGATTATGGAACCAAACACACTATAACAGAGACTTAAGGTAATTAGAAAGTGGTTATTTGAGTTAAGTCTTTTTTTCCCTTCTTCTCATCCTTACCCGAGGATGTGTTTTTTTTATATATATTCTTTTTATTTTATTTTATGTATTTTATTGATTTTTCACAGAGAGGAAGGGAAAGGGATAGAAAGCCAGAAACACGGATGAGAGAGAGATATCAATCAGCCGCCTCCTGCACGCTCCCTACTGGGGATGTGCCTGCAACCAAGGTACATGCCCTTGACCCAAATCGAACCTGGGACCTTTCAGTCCCCAGGCCGACGCTCTTTCCACTGAGCCAAACCGGTTTCGGCTGAGGATGTGTTTTTCATTGATTCTAGAGAGAGAGGAATGGAGAGGGAGAGAAACATCAGTGTGAGAGAGAAACATCCATCAGCTGCTTCCTATACGCTCCTGGTTGGGGATCGAACGTGCAACCTCTGTGTGTGCCCTGACCGGGAATCGAACCAGCGGCCCTTCAGTGTACGGGATGATAAGCCAGCCACAGCCAGCCTTTTTTTCTTTCTTTTTCTTTTTTAGTGTTATCTTTTTATCCAGTCTTTTTCCTCTTAATTTTAATTATTTTCTTACTCATGTAATACAGCCCCCGGTGTGGAAAAAAATTAACCTATAAAATCAGGTTCTTGCTATCCCCCACTTCCTCTACCTTTGGGGTATCGCTCTAGCCCTTCGCCTGGCTTTCCTCTGGGTTGCAAGATGGCTGCTTCAGGTCCAGCCATCACACCCAGTCAGTCCAATACCCAGGGTACAAAGGAGGACTCTCCTCTGTGTCTCCCCTTAGAAATAAAGAGTGCTTCTCCAGTGCTCCCCCTCATGTCCAGCAACATTCCCCTCGAGGCCCACTGACCCCACTGGTCTCCCGCCTGCCTGCGCAGTCCCCTCCTAACCCAGGAGCTGGCAAGAAGACTAGAACGACCGTGATGGCTCCAGGGCTTGGCAAACGTTGGCAAGGAGCTGGCTGGTGAATATTTGGGGCTTTGCAGTCCATCTGGTCTCGGCCACAGCTGCTCCGCTCCGCTGTTGTAGAGAGAGAATCATGGATCAGCTGCCTGCTGCACGCCCCACATTGGGGATGGAGCCTGCAACTCGAGCATGTGCCCTGACCGGGAATTGAATCATGACCTTCTGGTTCCTAGGTCAACGTTCAACCACTGAGCACACTTGCCGGGGATGCTTATAGTTTTTATCATTAAAGTTACTTGTTTTATGTTAATACTGGTCTTGAAAAGTATTTGTAGCATGATGACCTGGGAAATGTACCACAGAAAAGCTCTGTGAATTCATTTGCCCATATTAGGTCAAGCGGACTGCCCCTGACCTTAACCAGTTAGTTAGCTGTGCCCTCTGTCAAGCTGAAGACTGGTGACTTTGCTACATCAGGGGGACTGGGTTGGGGAGACCCGGGAGGCTGGCGGGGCGGGAGGGACGCTCAAAGAGATCTTTGTGAGTCGGAGCGTTGTAAGAGAAGGAGATCGTATGTCTCTGGCTTCCAGGCAGCAGGTAGGTTTCCTTGAGTGTGCTCGGAATTCCAGATCTGTGAACTAAGAACAGACGCGGGCCATTACAGATGATGGAGGTGACGAAAGGGAAGATTAACATTGTGCTTGTTAACATTTTTTGAGGTCAGAGCCTCCCTCCAGGGGCACTGGGGAAGCTTTGGGCTCTTCCAGACAAACACATAAAACGCCCACAATGTTCCTTTACGTTTCAGGGGGACGCACTGACCCTCGAAACCCATTCGTGGGTCCGGGTTGCAAACCTCTGGGCTGCAGGAGAACTAGGTTTTGTAGGAACAGCCAGTTTTTACAATTCACTATTCATTTGGGAAGCAGTTGCAGATTTTTGATTTGAGGATTGGCCTGGTCATAGTAATTCGTACCTTTCTCATAGAATGCCCAGAGACGTCTGTGACATAGAATATTGTAGCTGTGGCAAGGTACAGTAGAGGTACAACTATATAACTGGAAAAGTAAGACTTTCAAATATTCCTCGAGGGAAATGCGGACACATGCATTAAATGTAATTTTATTTCCTAGCAAAAGGTGCTCACTCTTTATTGGAAGCTATGACGTATTACCATCATCTGAAAGATTTGTTAATGACTTGTTTGTAATTGTTTCTTTCACTTGAGAGATGATTCTGGGTTGTTTTCTTTTCATTCTGTAGAAATCATAATCTGACTCATCAGAGCTGTATACTTTGCTTTTATGACAGCTTGTAAACCTTCATTTAGACCATCTTGACACGTCTCCAGACAGTATAGATTATTCTCCAAAGAATCTCCATGCTCCCAGGCCCTCACCACATTATTGCCTGTGTCCATGGGTTATACATATATGCATAGAAATTCTTTGGTTAATCTCTCCTCCACCCCCTTTCTGTCCACCTAACCCTCTCTTCCCTCTGAGATTCGACAGCTGTGCCATGCTTCTGTGTCTCTGGATCTAATTGGTTCATCCATTTATTTTGTACAAGAGGAACAGGAAATGGCGAATATGGTATTTTAGAATTAAATGATGTGGTGCGAGATTTATTCTATAACGCTGCATAAAATGCACAAGCATCTTAAATGTGTTCCCGTTCATGTAAACTTGTATACATATCTAGCTATACATAGCTAGTCCAAGAAAGGATTATCTGAAAAGATGTTCCCTAAAATATTAATAATGCTCCCTCTAGTTAGTGTATGTAACCTACTGATCATTTCTCTCCTTTCTCAGTTTAGCTGGAGTCTGATTCAATAATGTGGAGAGGGTTGGAGGAGAACAGTAATATTTGGAGAGGAGAGGAAGAAATAAATAAATATATATATTTAATAAATTTATATATATTTATGTACATATATTTATACATATAAATTTATTTATATATTATTATATATATAATAGTTTGTTGATTTTTAGAGAGGGAGAGGGGGAGAGAGAAACATCAATGGGAGAGCATAACATCCATCAGCTGACGCTTGTACAGCCCCTGCCAAAGATCAAACCCATGACCCAGGCATGTGCTCTTGACCAGAAATCCAACCAGCAACTTCCTGGTGCGTCGGTTAATGCCCAACCAACTGAGCCACAGCGGCCAGGGCAGTTCTCATATATTTATTCCTTTTTAAAAAGAATTGTCATTCTTGTTGAAAGAATGACAGATGTCCCCTTTTATTCCCCACTGACCCCTTCCATCTTCCCCCAACCCCCCCCCCCCATACACACACACAGGCCTGCATCACCCTATTATTGTCTGTGTCCATGGGATTATGTATATATGTATAGAAATTTTTTAATTAATTTCTCTTCCCCCCATCTCTTCCCTTCTCTTTCCATCCACCTTACCCCCTCTTCCCTCTGAGATTCGTCAGCTGCGCCTTGCTTCTGTGTCTCTGGATCTGTTTGGTCCATCAGTTTATTTTGTTCATCAGATTCCACACGTGAGTGCGATCATGGGATATTGTCTTTCTCTGACTTGAAGAGCAAGTAAGAGTGAGGAAAATGGAAGCTTCCAGGAATGTTCAGGTGCTTGCTGAGGGCAGAAGGAGGGTCTTCCTGGCGGTTTACAAATGGCCTGGAGCCAGAGGAAAACTTCCTCACCGATGCGCACGCATCCGTCCGGGATGGCTCCTTCGCCTGGAACCCTCTCTTTTCTTTAATCCGGACAGAAAAGGGCTCTTTGCCAGAGCCGCGGCGGCCCTATTTTTAAAAGTTTAGCTAATAACACAGATGCGAGGCCATGCCGGTGCCTCAGAATAGAAGATCCAGTTGTATAATCGAGACAAAAAGGGATATCCTGGAAATAATATTATGTTTAGGAGGGCGTTTGGGAGCTTCTAATTAGACTGGTCTTTTCCCTCCCCTAATTACTAATTTTAGAAAATGTCTCTTTCAACTTGGGAGTTAGTCAGCCTTAAATTTGTCAGCCGAAACTCTGTCGGAAACCACATCATTTCCAGTTGGGCCGAAATTACATGGTGCTCACCCTGCGCCTCTCCAGGTTCTTAGACTTGGGAGGACTACGGGGATCGAGGGCATTAGCATGTGGGAGCCTCCAGAGGTCAGGACCTCCTGTCTCGGGGGCCCAGCACACGTTCCCACTTCTGCCTCTGGCTGTTTCTGGAATGGAAATGGGATTTATGGATTTCCTTGGGATAAACATATGTTACTTATCCCCATTTTAAGGGTGAATTAGTCAACCCAATTCTCTCTCCAGTTCGTTGAGTCCTTTTTCTGGAACTCTCTCCTGTTCGTTCTTTGCCTCCCTGCGCTGGTGTTGGTGTCTGAGGCAGCCCTGCCATGTCTCCAGTCCTGGCGACATGGTTTTATGGGGTAGGTGTCCCGTGGGGCCCAGCAGCGCTATCTCCCAGGCCACCTGTGTACCCTCCTGTCGTAGTTGAGTCTGGGGGTAGGGTTGACCCTCCTGAGGACCGGTCATGGCTACAGTGGACAGTGTTGTGCAGAGCGGGATTTGCTGTGGTTGGACTCTGAGGCCTAGCTGGCCTGCCCTCTGGTATGTCCCATGTGGGGCTGGTTGGGGTGCTTGGGTGTGTCTGCAGCCGGACACTGAGGGTGTTGATTCTGGGGCCATTGGGGAGGGGCTCCATTCAAGGCCAAGGTCAGCCACTGCCTGGGCCGGTGGGGGCCACCTGGTAGGAGCTACAAAGGGCCCTGTGTTGGGAGCTGCCTCTTCTGGGCTTGGGGGTGTCTGGGAGAGGTGAGGTGCCAGCCGAGGTTGGCTGCCACGAAGGAGGGCTGAGGGCCACTAATGAGGGTTGGGGCCACTTAGAAGAGGTACAGGGCAGGCCGAGGCGGGCCACTGCTTGTCTGGGGTGTGTAGACCTTTGGGGGATTTTGGGAAAGTCTGCAGTGTGAGTCCATGAAGGCTGCTGGTGTGGAGAAGCCCCTGGGAGAGCTTCTGGTCTGGCACTCCCGGTGGGTGGAGTTAGGGTCTCAGGGCATCACCGGGGTGGGGCTCAGTGAGGAACGAATGACGCCTGCCAGCACTGGCCTGCCTGTCCCTCCAGCCCTCACCCCAAAGCCAGTCCATTCGGTTCCTCCCTGTGTCCCTGGAACCGGTGAGCAGCGCTGGAGCTCAGAGGGAGCAGGTTGGTGGCGAGTGAGTCCAGGCCTGGCCCTTTGAGAGAAGACCCCGACTCCAGCAGCCTCCCTCTCCCTCAGCCACCATCCAGCTGACTCTCACAGCCAGATGTTGGGGGGCTCCTTTCCCGCCTCTGACAGAGCCCAGTGTGATGCTCAGGGGGTACCTCTGCAACGGAGATAGCCCTTCCCATTCTTTTTTTTTTAATTTTAATTTTTAAATATATTTTATTGATTTTTTACAGAGAGAAAGGGAGGGGGACAGAGAGTTAGAAACATCGATGAGAGAGTCATTGATCAGCTGCCTCCTGCATACCCCCTACTGGGGATGTGCCCACAACCAAGATACACACCCTTGACCGAATCTGGGACCTTTCAGTCTGCAGTCTGACGCTCCATCCACTGAGCCAAACCGGTTTTGGCTCCCTTCCGATTCTGAACCACCCCGAGTGGTGAGGGACCAGCCCAGTCCGTGTCTCCGCCTCTCCTACCAGCGCGTGTGTGGCTTCTTTCTGTCCCGAGTTACAGGAATCCTGGTCAGTGGTCTCTGGTGGTTCTCCACGATGGCGGTTCTGTATTTTAGCGTCATTTTTATGTGGTCGCGGGAGGAGGTGAGCAACAGTTCTCTACTCTGCCATCTTGACCAGAAGTCTCAGCAGGTTCCAGACAGAAATCAAGAAAAGGGGCAGCTGTATATTTTAATGGCATAGCTCGAGTGAATCCAAAATTCTAAATGAAGAACACGCATCTTTATTTTTATTCTGGGAAGCAGCTTAAACATAGACTGAGACGCTTGACTGCAGATAGCTAGTCTTAAAATAACATAGCTCTTGACCTTGAGCAGCGAATCCTGCACTCTGTGGATAGTAGGCCCCCTCTCTGTTGACCTGGCCCAAGGTGGAAAGACAGAGAGCCTTTCTCAGCTTCGGAATCACCAGGCTCAACTCTTTGCTGTGATTCATTTTGTCCTTCCATGTTGGATTTCTTGAAACTTTTCATAGCTTTTGCGCTTTTCACACGGCTCTCTCTGAAAACACAGAGTCCTCCCCCGTGCCTTCCCTGGCGGGTATGCCATGCCTGGGATCAACTCAGCCTCGGGCAGAACTAAACAGGCTCTCCAGTCTCCAGAGAGTCTTCCTACCATCATCTCTCTTCCTTTATTAGGCTCATCAAGATCACTTCTAGTAAACACTTGGGAGCGTACCCCTAGAATTCAGCGCCATGCGATGTTTTTCTTGGTCGAAGAGATGTTTGTTTGATCTCAACAAACGTTCACTGTCACCTTTAGGCTTCAAAGACGAGAGCCTTCTCTTTGAGGCGGAGCGTTGGACACACAGCAGATGGTCAGTAAGGAGTTGGCATCGGTCTCGGGTTATACGGAGACAAAGTTCTGAAATGAGACTTTCTGGACTGAGCCCTAAATCCTTGCTAATATTAATTGAGCTGAACTGAGACTCTTTATTACACTCGACCTGGCATGAGCTCCTTAAATAAAATTCAGGGAGAAATTATACTTATTAATCAGTAGAGTCAGCTTAGTGGTACCCAGGAAAATGTAGAGAAAAGTAGGTTAAATCAAAGCAGATTGTTCAAGGAGTCTCAAGTAGTCCGGGTAGAAAGATATAAAAAATATTCCTATACCGCTCCACATGGCCCCAGATTGTACTTCTCTCTCCTCAGCATGAAGTTGAAATCACAGCCATTGGAAAGATTCTTTATGTTTTAAAGAAACAGGGGCACTTTTATTTTCCTTGTTTCAGTTGGTTTTGCTTTTCGTTTGCTGGTTTATTTTCTGTCATTGTTCGGTTTATTCAATAGCAGATTGGCTTTCCGAAGACTTGAGGCCTGTGAGGAATTTTCCTCCCGGGTTTTTCTGAGCCGGCCATGGTCTGATGTAGTGAGTAACAATTTTGACAGGAGGGGAGAGATACGGTTCAATGAGCCGATCCATTCAGATCCAGAATGCCATAGCTGAGTAGGTGTGAGCCTTAAGAAGGTGTGATTGGGTCACTTTGTCCACATTGCTCATTTTGCAAGCTCGTAGCTGCTGGCGCGATCGCTCCTGGGAAAGGATGAATTCACTCACTGATGGAACCAGTGCCCGCTGACTGAGGAGGAGCTGGGTGTGCTTCTCATGCCCACACCATGGTGTGTGGAAGCCTGATTTCCCAACCCTGAAAAGGAACCTTTTTTACGCTCTTTCAGGGGCTGGTGGTATGTGTGTTGGGGGCAGACAACCAACATGGTCTCTGTCCTTTCCAAAATGCAGGCGTGTAATTTAGCCTCAGTGTTCAAGGCTTCTTCCTGCTGAAATTCAATCTGGGTGGGGTTTTCCCCCCATCGAAGTCATCCACTTACGATCAGGAGCAATCTTGGAATAGAGGTGCCGTCCGAGCCCCTTAAATTGATAATGTTCAAGTGGACTGTGGGTTGTTGAGTGGTCTCCTTCGCAGAAGTGTAGGTCAAGGGCAGCCCCGGAAAGAGCCCAGGAAAGAAAGTGTGGGACGACACATGGGCCAGGAGACAGAGACTGACGCCTGCGGCTGCTGAAAAAAGCCATAAAGAAGTGACATTGGGCCTGGCTGGAGGGATTCATTGGTTGAACATGGACCTTGAACCAGAAGGTCATGTTCAATTCCTGGTCAGAGCACATGCCCGGGTTGTGGGCTCGATCCCCAGTAGGGGGCATGTAAGAGGCAGCCGATCAGTGATTCTCTCTTGTCATTGATCTTTCTCTCTGTCTCCTTCCCGCTTTCAGAAATCACTAAAAACATATATATTTTTTAAAGAAAGTTTTCTGGGCCATTTCTTTTTCTTTTGCCCACATTTTGGTCCCTCTCATCCCAGTAGCTCTGGCCAGAGTGCCCAGTTGATGAGTCTGGGTCTCTACCCTTTAAAAAAAAATATTTCTTATTTTCTTTTAAAAAAAAAGTTTTTTTATTAATGTATTGCATGTGTACATATCTTCCCATTGCCCCCCCCTACTCCCACGCATGCCCTAACCCCCCAGTGTCTTGTGTCCATTGGTTAAGCTTATATGCATGCATGCAAGTCCTTCGGTTGATCCGGGTCTCTACCCTCTGTGAACTGTGTTATCTTCTCAACCTCCACGGCGAACCTTACGCCCCACCTGGGAAGGTTAGGGAAGAGGCCCGGGCTCTCCTTCCACCTGCCCCCGCTGTCCCTTTTAACATAAGGGAACCACCTCACCTTCATGTTCAGTGGCATAGCCTAGTGATCACAGCCTAGATACACATCCGTGTCAGAGATGTGCCAGACTGTAAACTATACATGAAGCCAACTGTACAGACTATAAAACTCTGACAGTGGAGAAAATTACTGTTTTGAGGAAAATGGAGAAACGAAACAAAGCCAGGCTGTGATCCCACTTTATGGAGAGACCATCGTCACCAGCGGCCCTCTCCTCCTCCAGCCACTGCACCTGTGCCCCCTTTCTCCACAGCACCCGTTCCCCTTTGCCTGTGCCAGCCCTTCTGCTGAGCACGTGCACCAGACCCATTTCCCTGCTGTGCGCAGGCCTTGCAGTTAAGGAGTGCCATGTTTTCAGTCCTTCGGGGCATAGGAACAAAAGTTCAGGCCGGAAGTTCTGAGTTTAATACCCTTGGAAACATGCTATGTGACTTTGGAATTTTTCAGTTTTCCCCCCATAAAATGGGGACATAGGTGTTTGCCCCACATGATCCGCAGGTTGTTATGAATAGAGATGGTGGAGGTAAATTCTTTTTTTTAAAAAAAAAAGTATTTTATTGATTTTTTTCCAGAGAGGAAGGGAGAGAGATAGAAAGTCAGAAACATCAATGAGAGAGAGACATCAATCAGCCGCCTCCTGCACGCCCCACAGTGGAGATGTGCCCGCAAGCAAGGTACATGCTCCCAACCAGAATCGAACCTGGAACCTTTCAGTCCTTAAGCCGACGCTCTATCCACTGAGCCAAACCGGTGTTGGCCTGGAGGTAAATTCTTAAAGCAGGATGTGATGTGCCCTGGTTCTATTACTAACCTCCTGTGAGATTTTAGGCAAGTCCCTGCACCTCTCTGGGCCTTGGCATTTATATGTATGCAGAAAATCAGGGGCTTAGACAAGATGATTCTGAAGGTCTTCTCAAAGGCAGCTAGTTGAATTCAGATGCATGTGTTGAATATTTAGTGTTATGCGCTATAAATAAGAACTTGGTCCTTGTTTTCAAAGAACATATAATCTAGGGAATGGAGACAGATATAAATAAGTCGCTGTTGTGTGATGTGGTATCTTATGATCTTGTCCTACCATTCTGATTCTGTGATTGCCTCTCAGTGTCTTTAATTTTAGAGTTTATTTCTCTCCAGAGGGAAGGAATTATCAGACCTCTGGAGGAGTAGTTTGCCTATGAGGGCATGGAGTTTGCCTGATTTTTAGTGGAACATCACTACTGATTGAGAGTATGTATGAGTGGTGAACGCATCTGAGGTACCAGGTAACATTCAGGCTAGACTTCTTCAGGTCAAAATAATCACCCACAATTCCCACCATGACAAACGATTGAAAAACCCTTGGTCTAGAACATTTTGGAAAACTTTGTTGTTAGCTATTCCTAGTTAAGATTTGTCTTCTTGAAAGAAATTAAATTTGATCGGGCCAAGAGTCAACTGATAGATTGATGTAGAGATTTGCACCAGTTACTGGTGTGACGATAATCCTTTCCTTTTGTTATTCTCTGGGAATGGACTCTATTGGAGGATCTGACTTAAGCTGTGGTACCTGTTCCATTTAGTTAAGTAAACTAGAAAGGAAATTATTTTAAAATACATCGTTTTTCCAGTGTACAATTCTATAATACATCGTAAGTTATATCTCTCTGATCAGATACTATCTTCCTCATACAGTCTATGTTAGCTACTGAGAAGGCAGAAAAAAATGTGTGTTGAATTTAGAGGGACCTCGCTATCAAGCAATGAAATCCAAACGTGGACATTTCAAGAAAAGATCTCATTTTAATGCGCACCACATTGCTGGCTTCTGTTAGTAGATTTTGTTATTCTTTTTTTTTTTGCTCAGGCAAAATTTTTACTTTTTTTCTGCCTGTTTTGTTTTTATTTGCATGTTTTGTTTTAACAGAGAAACTTTAAGTTAGAATATTGATTCCAGGATTAAAACAATCATGGTTTTTTTCCCCCTTTTTATTTAATTTTAGTCTGTATTAGAACTGTACAAAGATAGTTACTATCTTTTGGCTAGTTTTATGGCTCAAGATCACTTTGAAAATAGTCATTAACATCACTTTATAATTATGAAAAATATTACTGTCTCACAAATGTGTTTATGAACTTGATGTTCTCTCACTTTAGGCCCCCACTGAGATTCCCCCCACCTCCCATACACACACACTAAGGTCAGTACAGCACCTACCACCATTGAAAAATTGAAAAAGATTTTTTTTTGCCCTAGCCAGTTTGGCCTGTGAACTGAAGGGTCCCAGGTTTGATTCTGGTCAAGGTCATGCAGACTCCATCCTGGTCAAGGGCCCATGTGGGAGGCAACCAATTGATGTGTCTCTTTCACATCGATGTTTCTCTCTCTGTCTCTCCCCCTCCCTTCCACTCTCTTTAAAAGTCAATGGAGAAGATATCCTTGGGTGAGGATTAACAAAAAACAAAACAAACAAAAAATATATATTTTATTAGGGTAATTCCATCTTAGCCTCTATTCATAAGAAATATATTTTATTATCTTCCCAGAATGCACATTTTAAATTGAAATCAAAATAAAGCACAGTTGAATTTAAAAAAATAAGTGAAAAACTCGCAGAATGAGTTTTCTAGCTCCGGAGAGCTGTGTGTTATGGAAACAGTGTGTTCAGTGAAGGGACCGGGCTGGTGATTGGACAGGCCTGGCTGTGAGTCTGGCCGTATGTTTGCGGACTGCCATCTGCTTCATTTCCCTGTTACAGTATGTTTTTGTTGGTGTTATTTTTATTGATTTATTGGGGTGACATTGGTTAATAAAATTCCATAGGTTTCCGGGGTACAATTCTATAATACATCGTCTGATATGGCATTGTGTGTTCACACCCCAAACCCAGTCTCCTTCCATCACCGCTGACCCCCATCCCCCTTCCACCTCCCCCACGCTGTCCCCCTCTGCCATCACCTTAGTGATCTTTAAACCTTTCAGAGGGCAGCTTCGTCACGGCCAAAGGAAAGTAGCAGGTCTGCTGCCGGTTTGTTCTGGAGACCCTGCCCCACTGGGAGGTGCTGGGGAGGATGAGGGCTCCTTATGAAAATGAGAGCCCCCCTGGGCAGTCGGGGAGTGCTTCTGGCCACTGGCTGCAGGCCTGGTGTTGGGTGGTGTCCTTCCAGACAAAATAAGTTCAGTGGGTTCTAAGACGTCCATCTGAAGGCACACGATCACTGTGATCACCTTAAAAGATCAAAAGTCAAACTAGCACATTAAATGAACACAGATGACAAGACACGTCCCGATCGGAAAAGCATTAAAGTGTGTGTGTATGAGGGTAGAGGGAGGGACCCGCCAAGCAAAATGCATTAGGGAATTAAGGCAACCTGCTATTTGCTGGGCCTTGCAATAAATTCAATAAAAATAACAACAACAAAAACATACTGTAACAGGGAAATAAAACAGACGGGCACTTGCACTCAACAGCTCATATGCTAGATACTAGCTCTACTTTTGCCAGAAGCTTCGGACACTAGTGTTAAGCCAGTATGCTAGCCTGGAGGGATGCCCAGTGGGTTTCTTCCAGTTCCACTGACTAGGTACTATTGTGGATCCCTGCTATGTGCTAGGCCCTGGACTAGGTGCTTGGGACACAATAAATCAGACAAAACTGAGTCCCTGTTTGCACAGAGCTTACAGTAGTATCCAACAAGGAATTATAAATGTGTTGGGTGTATGGCAAGCAGGTCAAACTCAAAGGCTCTAACACTGGCCAAATAAACGAGGCATGTGGCCCACAAGCCACAAGTTTGACACGCTGAGTAAGGGGCGGGGATTATGCTAATACTTGGGTAAATAGTGTACATAATGTATGTGGTAAATTATATATACTCTGTGAAGATAGGCTGAAATCATTGGTCCCAAATAAACATAGATGAAGAAGCAAAGGGAAGATGTTGCCGTCTTCAGGTATATAACCCTTTTGGTGCTTGTTTTGTTTTAATAAAAGAAAATGTTGACCAGGTGTTCAGCCAAGGAAGCATGAGTAATGGCACCAGTGATCATGCCAAGCAAGCTCTCTCCCGTGCTGTGTGCTGGCTGTCGTGACAAACACGTATACCTTGTGTCCCATCTGATCCTGCTGGCAAGGTCCTCTCTCGTAGAGGAGGCAGCTGCACCTTCCAGAGATGGAGGGATCTCTCAGGGCCAGACCACAGTGACGGGGGGGAACAGCACGGGACCCCAGCTTCCAATGCCCCGTCATCCTGTGGGTGATGGCTGCTTTCCCATATTCCTTGTAGTTGCTTGATGTTTGAAAAGTTGATGGCTGGTGCAGGGGTTACAACCTCCAATCACAGCAGGTCACAGGGATGCAGATGGAAGACAATATGGAGTAACGTTTAGGAGTAAGGAGTGGTCCTGAACCAATAGGAGGCTAGACAACGGAATGTGGACCCCGCCTCCCTGGGAAGGTAGGTTGGTGGGGAGCGCTTGCTTGTAGATTTTTGAGATAGTCATTGAGATAGATGGGCCCATGCATGTGCGTGTGTGTGCGTGCGCATGTGCGTGTATGCGCGTGCATGTGTGTCTAAGGATACATTGTGTCATGCTGGGAACTGCCTGGGCTTTGGAGGTTTCAGACAGACCTGGTTGGAATCTAGATGTGTGACTTTTGAACAAGTTGCTTAACTTCTCTGAACGTTGTTTTCTTCATCGGCCCCAAATAATCATTACCTAGAGGGATTGTTGGAAGGGTTAGGAATAATTTACACGGAATTCTCAGGACCGAGTGGACACACAGTGAGCAATCGCTGTTGTTTTTAATATATTTGTGTTGGAAGGTGGATCTTAAATCACAGGTATGGCTACCACTTGGCATAGACTTGGCCCTGCACACGCCCTTCCCCAGTTTGGTTAGACGTAATCTTAGCTTCTTTTCAGTAGGGAGTGAGAGCCACCGGAGAGCTGAAGATGGGTGAGAGTGAGCTGTGCCCACAACTTCTCTCCAGGTTATAATGAAAGTCAATCGCCTGCTACATTTTGCCACACAAAGACGTTTATCAAATACTAGAGGCCCAGTGTGCACGAAATCGTGCGCGAGTAGCTCGCTTCCGCTTGCCTCAGCTGGCCGCTCCTCCCATCTCTGCTCATAGCCCTCTGCTGCCTCTTATAGCTCTCTGCCCGGCCTCCACCACTCATAGCTCTCTGCCGTTCGTGGCTCGCACTCGACCCCATATACCTCAAGAGCTGCTGCTCATTTGGTCGTGAGGGCCATGGGCCTTATATATTTTTTAAATACAGTGGTACCTTGAGATACGAGTGCCCTAACATACGAGATTTTTGAGATACGAGCCGTCGAGCGAGCGATTTTTGCTTTGAAATACGAGCAACATTTGAGATAGGAGTAATTGCGTGGATCAGCCGGCTGCACACGACCCACCAGTTTACCTCGACTCGAGCGTCTCATGGTTTCCCACGCCTCAAGGTTACAGAACGAATTAAACTCGTATCTCGAGATACCACTGTATATTTTATTGATTTTTTACAGAGAGGAAGGGAGAGGGAGAGAGAGTTAGAAACATCAATGAAAGAGATACATTGATCAGCTGCCTCTTGCACAGCCCCTACTGGGGATGTGCCCGCAACCATAAGTACATGCCCTTGACCGGAATCGAACCTGGGACCCTTCAGTCCGCAGACCGACGTTCTTTCCACTGAGCCAAACCGGTTTCGACGCCATGGGCCTTTTATAGAAGAGATTTATTAGCACAGAACAATTCACGCACCATGTACTGTACATTGGGTGAAGGTTCAGCTCTTTCAGGTACTAGACCGCCACCTTTCTGGAAAGGTCCACGTGGAGCAGATGGGACATAATCCAACCCAGGATCCATTTACCTGCCCAGCAGACCTCTGCTAGAAATCTCCCGCCCCGAAGCCAAAAAAGCAGTATCCTTTAAGCTCCAGCCATGAGCCCTGTCCCTTCAGCATCTTCCTGGAGTCTTAACCCCTGTTCACGCAGAGAAGAGTATGAATGGGAAAAGATGCAGCCAGTTCACCTACCTTGAATGCCATGAATTTCCCAATCTATTTCTGATGCCCGTGGTGCCGATGATCAAACCTCTGACCTTGACAATCAAAACGCGTTTCTGATACTCATTCTGGTCATTAGAAGGTGTCCGGGGGTGGCTGGAACCCCCAGCAGCCCTCGGGCTGCGGGCTTGTGAGCTTTGTGTCTGATGAGAAGGACCGTGTTTTGAGCACAAACTCAGACTGCAGGGCAGTGATTTTCAACCGGAGTGGTTTCACCCCAAGGAGAAATCTGGCAATGTCTGGGGACGCTTTTGGTTGTCACAGCTGTGAGGAGGGTGCTATTAAAAACTGGTGTGCGGGGTCCAGAGATGCCGCTAAACTTCTAACAGTGCCCATGACTCTTCCCGAGCCCCTCACCTCCTCATCCCTCCCCACAGAGAATTATTGGGCCCCATGTGTCGTTGACAAGGAGGCTGAGATGCTGTGCTTTAAAGGGTCGTTTGAAATGGCTTTGGCTCTGATGCTATATTTTAATGTTAAATTACAGGCTTCATAACACTCCCCACATAAACTTAGTTGCAAGGACTGGAACGAATTTAGTAATGCATTGCAATGTAATATATGTGGAAGGCATGAATTTAGATCCTGGTTATTTATTACCTATGGCAGATCCAATAAATAGCATAGCCTATACAAACTTTTCAAAATAGTAGGCCTTGGGGCGAGAGCGGTTTGGCTCAGTGGATAGAGCGTCGGCTTGCGGATTGAAGGGTCCCAGGTTCGATTCCGGTCGGGGGCATGTACCTTGCTTGCGGGCACGTCTCCACTGTGGGGCGTGCAGGAGGCGGCTCATCAATGCGTCTCTCTCATCGATGTTTCTGACTTTCTATCTCTCTCCCTTCCTCTCTGTAAAAAATCAATAAATTATATATATATATTTTATTAGGCCTTGGTCTTGTTCATTTGGAATGTAAGGATGGACTTCCATTGCTCGAGTACAGTATAGTGCTCCTATAAGCTGTTGTGGCTTGTTGTGTGTGTGTGTGTGTATTTTAAAAATAATTTTCATTGATTTCAAAGAGGAAGGGAAAGAGAGAGAGAGGAGACTATTAATGATAAGACAGAATCATTGATCAGCTGCCTCCTGCACACCCCACACTGTGAATCGAGCCTGCAACCCAGGCATGTGTCCTGACCAGAAATCGAACTGTGACCTCCTGGTTCATAGGTCGATGCTCAATCAATGAGCCCCCCAGGCCGGGCTTTTTTTTTTTTTAATGTTTTTATTGGTCTGAGAGAGAGCAAGGGAGAGGGAGAGAGAAATAGAAACATCAATGATGAGAGAGAATCATCGGTTGGCTGCCTCCTGCATGACCCCTCCTGGGGATCAGAGCCCATAAGTCGGGCATGAGCCCTGATGGGGAAATCAAACCATGGCTTCCGGTTCATACATAGGTTGATGCTCAGCCACTGAACCACACTGGCCAGACTCAATGGCTCCTTCATGGACACGCTGGTGTCCTGAGCTAGCAGGCTTTTTTATTGACTTCAGGCAACAGACACACACTGAGTGCCTGAGCCTGGGGGAGGGGCACATCAAACAGAGCAACAGCCGCTGGCCAGGGGACTTTACAACACGTAGAAATCAGGCCTGCACACCTGAGGATCATGTCCCAATGGCCTCTGCCTGGAGAAACACCCATGTGACCCTACTTTCACTCCATCGGCAGCCAGGCAGCTCCATTCAGTGCCGTTTGCGTTATTTCCATGTGGCCTGAGCCACAGGCTTGTAGATGTCTGGCCAGAGCACCACCATACAGCTGTGGTATTATTACATAGTTGATAAAAAAGCAAAATGAACAGAAACCACACGAGTTCCAGAACAATAGACTCTCTGAAGAAGATTCATAGAAAGAAAAATCTCTACAGTTTGCCTTCATTGTGAAAACGCCACGTTTGATTCTTAACCTCTGGAACCAAGGCCCTGGCCAGTTTGGCTCAGTGGATAGAGCCTTGGCCCACAGGTCGAAGGGTCCCAGGTTCAATTCCGGCCAAGGGCATGTGCCTTGGTTGTAGGTTTGATCCCAGGCCCAGGTTGGGGTGCATGTGGGGGGCAACCAATTGATGTGTGTCTCTCAGCATCCATGTTTCTCTCTCTCTGTCTCTTCCCCTCTCTTCTACTTTCTCTAAAAATCAAGAGAAACATATCCTTGGGTGAAGATTAACACTCTCCCCCTGCTCTCCCCCCCCCCAAAAAAAAACACACCCCAAAACAAACTCTGGAAGCCAGGCAATGATCAGTAGCCGCATCAGCACGGTGGGGTCTCAGTGCCATGGCCTTGCTCATGGAGACGCTGCCTTCACTGGTCCCGGGTAAAGGCGCCTCTCAGCCTGGCTGCCCGGGCTAACAGAATGCTCACAGAACACCCACCAGCTGCCCATCCAGCCATCACTTCCCCTCTCTGGAGATGGCCCTCGAGGCTGTGTGGGTGGCGACATAATTACGGACATGTCTTCATGTAGGAATGCAGCCCGAAACCTTCTAAACTTAGAAGCGATTCAGATCAGACCCGCGAATGTTGTTTTTGGACGGCGATCACTGGGGCAGGCCCCGGGGTTTGTAAAACGAGCCCCGACATTGCCAGCCACAGATTTCGGCTCTAACAGCCGATCTGTTCAGGGGGTAACCCTGTCCCCCAGCACACTCATTCTTCTTTTTTTACCACCCGACTCCCTTCATTATTATGTTTTAAATTGGGGGTTTCTTGCGCTTGGCTAGAGGTAGCTAATTTTATGGGAAGGGGTAAAAATTTGGTCAGCGGGGCAAGGGGGGTGTCAAAAGAGTAATTAGGTTTGAGATCAGCTGTATTTTTAATATTATATTCGCCGAGCAGTGGGGTTAGTTTCCTTTCGGCCGATTGAGTTACGGGACTATTTGGTGAATAAACCTTGCAGAAATAGCAAAATGTGTCTCCGCGTCACTCGTAAATGATTTATTGTCTTTCTCATTTAGCGTTTTTATGTATCGATGGTAGATACTTTAAAAGTCCCAGCCAAAGTCTATATTCCAGCACTGCCTACCTTTTTATATTCTTCTGGGCAGAACATGAGAAAAAGGAAAAAAAAAAAGAAAGGTCCCACAGTCTGTAGTAGAAAGAAATGTCTCAGGCATCATTTGTTTTTCTAAACCCAGTTTTATACGAATTCTCGGGGCGTGCAGCAAGTGGAGGGCCGTGTCAGGGGAAATTATAACCCAGAAAAGCCGGGCAGCCTCGGGGTGTCACCGCCATCAGACCGTGTTCCGCACACCGGGCGACCAGGCCGTTGGCAGGTCCCTTTTCTATGAAGACAGAAAAGCTGGTGTGACCCACGTCGTCTACCGAATGGGTACACTTTTCCCGTTGTTTTGCTAGCCGCCTCAAATGGTAGCACGGTTAAACACGCAGTCTAATCCTGGCTTTGGTTTAGGAATTTGAGCTAAATGCAGGTTGCAGGGGAAATCTTAGGTTTTCACTCCTTGTGAGGTGCTCTCTCCTCTCCAATCCTGTCCTCTCTCCTATTTATACCAAATAACAGAGTAGCAAAAGCGGCGAAGAAGTAGATTCTGGTTATACCTTTGAAGTCAAAACTCCAGGTTCTCTTTTATCCGGAGTCAGCACATGGATAATGAGACCCTTCTGGCGTGGGTATCTGGCACTGAACTAGTCTCTTTTCATTTCCAACCTTGTTTTGTTGTTTATGTGTGTGTTTAAAATGTATTTTTTACTGACTTAGGAGACAGAAGAAGGGAGAGGGAGAGAGAGAAACATGGATGAGAGACGCTGATCGGTTGCCTCCTGCACGCCCCCTAACTGGGGACGGAGCCAGCAATCTGGGCCTGTGCCTTGCCCGGGAATTGAACGGGTGATCTCTCGGTTCCTCGGTTGATGCTCCATCCCTGAACCACACCGGCCAGGCAAACCTTCTTTCGTTATTATTGGTAAAAGAGTAATTGTCTTGGGTAAAAGTTGGATCTTTCAGCCGAAGTAAAAGCTTAGAACCGGGTCAGCGTTTCCTTCTTTCTCACTGCAAGGCCTTCACAGATAATACCCTTGACTGGGAAGCGTGCCCTGACGCTTGCCTGCGCCCAGACCTCTCCCAGACGGGGGGTGTCTTCTCACTGGGGGTTCGCCCTGTGAAGAATGCGTTCATTTCAGCAGCCATTCCGCTGTCTGAAGCCGGGCCTCAGGCAGCCGTGACAGAAGGCGAAGAGGAGCGTTTTTTTAGAAAGCAGATGACAGATATATCGAGGCAGGTCTGTGGTTTCCAGGTGACATCACTTGGACGCCTTTCAAGCTGGGAGTCTGACGCTGCCTGATGGGGTGTCTGGGATCGAAAAGCCAGTTCAGCGCGTCTCCTAGCTGCGCTGGGGGTTTGGGTGGATTGTCTTTGAGGTTCATCCGTTCAGCCAGCATTCAGAGCAGGGGTGGGGAACCTTTTTCCTGCCAAGGGCCATCGGGATATTTATAGCATCGTTCACGGGCCATAGAAAATTGTCAGCTTCAAAATCAACCTGCTCTACTTGGTTAAACGTTTACCTCACTCCTAACACCTTGGCAGGGCCAGACCACATGATTTGGGGGGTGGCCTTCGGGCCCGTGTTCCCCACTCCTGAGTGATGGGATGCCCACTGGGGGCCGAGTGCTGGACAGTTGAGGGCATGGTGGGGACTTACCAATTGCTGTTTTTACACCGGAATTTCCTGGGCTGAGTCTGGGTTTAATTTTCTTTCTGCATTCTCATTGTGCACTTTATAAACGTTTTATTCAAATCACCCAGTTTTCTAGCATCTTCAGTAAACTACCAAAGGAAATTGATCAATGCCTCGCTCCCTGATTCTAGAGAACAGGGCACACCAGGCAACGGCGTGGGTCCGTGTTTGCAGGAGAATTCCTAAAGGAGTAAAAGAGGGAACAGCATGCATCCTTTGCACGGCTCTTAGGAATGTGTTTGCTACAGAGTCTCGTGGCGTCCCACTGGGAAGCTAGACTGTCTTTTGCTGCAAAACGGGCTGCCCATTGGGTGGCTGGACAGAGAGGGCGGAGTCACCGGCTTCAGCTTAGCAGGTGGTAGTTGGTAGTGGGCCTCACCTCAGGTACCAGGAGAAAGGTCATCCGTTTCCATGTCAGATTTTTAAAAATATATTCTATTGATTTTTTTACAGAGAGGAAGGGAGAAGAAGAGGAATAGAGAGTTAGAAACATTGATCAGCTGTTTCTCTTGCACACCCCCTACTGGGGATGTACCCGCAACCAAGGTACATGCCCTTGATCGGAATTGAACCCGGGACCTTTCAGTCCACAGGCCGACGCTCTATCCACTGAGCCAAACCGGTTTCGGCCATGTCAGATGTTACTAAATGGAAATGAACCCTCAATTATAGGCAGTAGTAAGAATTAACAAAGCAGAAAGGAGCAGAAGGGGTGTGAACAAGCTGTTATTGAGTACGATCGTGGAGAGGTGAGAAGACGAAGTCGGAGGATGGCAGAGCAGCTGCCCAAGCTGGTCCAGCAGCAGGTGGCACCACCGGTTTTCTTACTGAGAGCGAATGGACTCCAACGTCGCCTGAGTATTCTGTCACTCAAAATGCTGTGAGCGCCTTTGCCATATGGTATTGCCATTCATCCATCAAAACTGTTGCTGCCGAAACCGGTTTGGCTCAGTGGGTAGAGCGTCGGCCTGCGGACTGAAAGGTCCCAGGTTCGATTCCGGTCAAGGGCATGTATCCTGGTTGCGGGCACATCCCCAGTAGGGGGCGTGCAGAAGGCAGCTGATCGATATCTCTCATCGGTGTTCCTAACTCTCTATCCCTCTCCCTTCCTCTCTGTAAAAAATCAATAAAAAATATATATACCAAAAAAAAACTGTTGCTTAAGTAGAGGTGCCTTAATTTGTGCTTATTTATCCCCTTCTCTTATTGTTTTCATAGCTTTCTTGAGATGTACTTTATATAGATGCAGTTTACCAATGCGAAGGGTGCCACTTAGAATGATGTTTAGCATATTCCCAGGGTGATGCAACCTTCATCACAACCTCATTTTAAAACAATGTTACCCCCTAACAAAAACCGCACTCTTATTAGCAGTCACCTCCTATTCCCACTTACCCACCCCCCACTTCCAGCCTGAGGTGACTATCTGTCTACTTACCGTGTTTATAATAGATCTGCTTATTCTGGACATTTCCTATAAATGGGATAACACAATATGCGGGCCTCTGTGAATGGCTTCTTTCTAAAGATTTATTGTTGAAAGTATTACATATTCTCCTTTTTCCCTCTTCCATCCCGCCCCCGCCCCCAGCACAGGCCTCACCCCCTAATGCCTGTGTCCATTGGTTATGCTTATGTGCATGCACACAAGCTTTTTGGCTGAGCTATGAATGGCTTCTTTATCTTAGCATAACTTTTTAAAAAAATATATTTTATTGATTTTTTACAGAGAGGAAGGGAGAGAGAAAGTCAGAAACATCGATGAGAGAGAGACATCGATCAGCCGCCTCCGGCACACCCCACTGTGGAGATGTGCCTGCAAGCAAGGTACATGCCCCTAGCCGGAATCGAACCTGGGACCTTTCAGTCCGCAGGCCGATGCTCTATCCACTGAGCCAAACCGGTCTCGGCTATCTTAGCATAACTTTTTAAGGTTCGCCCACGTAGCAGCATGTAGCAAGTGCAGGTACTTCCTGTGTTTTTATGGCTGAATAATATTCCATTATATGCCACATGTAATGGATCTCTTCATCACTTGATGGACATTTGAGTTATTTCTTCTTCGGGGCTATAGATATAATGCTATTTTCTCTAAACACTCACAAACAAGTTTTTGAATGGACGCATATTTTCATTTCTTTTGGGCATAAACCTGGAAGCAGAATTGGGGGGTCCTGTGGTCGCTCAATGTGTAACTTTCTGAGGGACAGCCGGGTTGGAGGGCTCCGCTTTCTCCCCATCGTTGCCAGCACTTGGTATGATCCATCTTTTTACCTCTCTCCTTTGCTTCAAACATGCCTGTGAGTTAGCCCAAGAAAAATACCCTTACTGTTATTTTGCGGCTAAAAACTCCAAATCAGCAAACACGAAATAAAAAGCTCAGTGTGTGTGAACAGAAGGCAAGTGCCATGAATAGTTCAAAACAGCCAGCTGCCCACAAGCCATTGCAATCGTTTTGGGTCTGCCACAGCCACCTTGGACAGTGGGGACCGCATTGCCCACCTCTCCATTTGTCGGTGAGGAAGCTGAGCCAAGAGCAGGGCGGGAGTTGGACACTGGCTGAGGCTGCTCGGGAGAGAAGCCAGAACTGGAAGCTCCGTCTCTCGCCTCCCCGGCCGCTGTTCCCCCCGAGCCCGCTGCGCTCTGCCCACGGGGTTTACGAGCTCCCCCAGACCAGAGCAGCCCCGTATTCTTAACTCGCCCGTCCACGCCTGGGCCCAGGGAATTCATTCAGAATCTAGGAAGGGTAGAAAGTTAACCTAGTAAGTGTTTTCCCTCTTGTTTTTTTCAAAAGTCTCTTTCTGAAAGGGCGTTCAATATGGGGGGGTGTTTTACTGATTTCAGACAGAGGAAGGGACAGGGAGAGAGGGATAGAAACATCGATGACGAGGGATGCACATCCCATACCAGCCCCCAACCAGGGCATGGGCCCTGATCTTGAATCAAACCATGACCATGAGAGAGAGACATCGATCAGCCGCCTCCTGCACACCCCACTGTGGAGATGTGCCAGTTAAACAAACCTGGGCCATGGCGAGGTCGGCAAAGACGAAGCCTCCCGTTGGGGGGCTGCGGGTGGCACTTGCTCCACGCATAGCCGGGATGAAACGTGTGTAGGCAGGAGGGGAATGTGGGCAGCGTTACTGGGGTCCCGTTGCTTGGGTCTGTATCCTGGCTCTGCAGCTTACTACCCTGTCTCCCCGAAAATAAGACAGCGTCTTCCATTAATGTTTGCTCCCAAAGATGCGCTAGGTCTTATTTTCAGGGGATGTCTTATTTTTCCATGAAGAAGAACACAGTACACATTTATTGTTGAACAACAAAAAAGGAAATTTATTCCCTGTATACGGTATGGTAGTCGTTATCATCACAAACCAGCTCACGGATGGGCCGCAGCGCAGCCGGAGCTGTTCAGGCAGGGCGAGGTCTCTTTAAATCAGGAGTCAGACGCCTGATGGTAGCTTCAGGGGCCTTATTATCGGGGAGGTCTTATTTTCGGGGGGGATGCCTTATATGACAGCGAGGGGCAAAACTGGAAGTAGGTCTTATTTCCGGGGGATGTCTTACTTTCGGGGAAACAGGGTAAGTGCTGGACCCTTTCTGTCATGTTTCCTTGTTTTTAAAACGAGGCCGCGAATGGTATCCACCTGGTGAGATCGTCCTGCGAATGGAATGAGATGATTTCTGTAAGTCCTAGGACGCCCCCAGTAAACGTTGACAGATTGTTAGCAGAGAGCATCCACTTGCTCAGACCACTGCGAACAGTGGAACCTGAGATTTATGGGAAATCAACGAGTCATCTCTTTCCCAAAAGTCACCTCACCCGAGGAGCAGGCCTTCAGAAACACAGCTGCTTCCTAGTCATCCTGATCCTGAGCTGTCTGGAGCATAAGACAGTCCCCTATGCTCAGAGGGGAAAAACGTGCCCAGCCGGTGTGGCTCAGTGGTCGAGAGCCGAACTATGAGTCAGGAGGTCATGGTTTGATTCAAGATCAGGACCCATGCCCGGGTTGGGGGCTGGTGTGGGGTGTGCATCTCTCATCATCGATGTTTCTATCCCTCTCTCCCTGTCCCTTCCTCTGTCTGAAATCAGTAAAACACCCCCCATATTGAACGCCCTTTCAGAAAGAGACTTTTGAAAAAAACAAGAGGGAAAACACTTACTAGGTTAACTTTCCACCCTTCCTTGATTCTGAATGAATTCCCTTTATATTGTAACTTTGGACCCAAACCAATCGGGGATTTTCAGCTCGAGTGGACCTCAGATTAAAAGCGCCAACGATGGGAAAAGTTTACGCAAGCACGTATGTCTAGGATGGGTGGAATATATTAGTCGTATTTTCCTTTAATATCTTTGTCTGGTTATCAAGATAAAAACCTCCTGGGTTATTTTGGGGCAAACTGAATACATTGCTGAAGCAAGGGCCCCATGAGGACCCAGAAGACGGGAGTGGGAATCGCACCCTTCTTCTGAGCTCATGACCGTGGACAGAGGGTCCACCTGAGCGGCAAGCTGCTCAGCGCTGTAGCTCTGTCTCCTCATCAGAAGGGGCCCGGAGATCACGGTTTCTCTCCCAGAGGCTCGTCTCGAGGACCAGATGACAGTCTGGGGGTCACAGCAGGAGCGCACGTCGGGGCTCAGTCCACGGCAGCCAGAGAGAGCCGTGTGGCGGGGTGCAGGGTGCCACACAGGAGATCGGGGGTGAGTTCAGGTGAAGAAATTGGACAGGTCCGTGTTCACATCGCATGATTCACGTCTGCTCTGCCGCTGCTTTCCTGTAACCACGGCAGAGCCCGTCTTGGCAGAGGGAGCGGGAGCGGGGGGATTAATTTCACACTCGCTTTATGAGCTGAGCCTCTTCCTGCAGGCAGCCAGCTCCCTGGCCTCGGCCTCAGGACTCTGGCATCGGCCGAGATGGCAGCGGGACAGAGGGGTCCTCCGGGGTCTCCGTGTTATGGGGAAACCTTCGCTGTGGAAAAGCAGCACAAAGGCCATCAGCACGGCGCGCTGGAGAGGGTTTGCGTTTATTGTTTCCTGAGCGCGAGGGAGCGCCCTCCTCCGGCCCGGCCCGGGGTGCGCCCTCCAGGAGGCGGCCTGCAGCGGCCCGGCCTCCCCGCTCAGCTCCGGGGGAGCTGCGAGGTCTTTGGGGCCTGGGTCCCACCTGGCTCTTGAAGGGCCTGGCCTTCGCAGCCCCGTCCATCTTGTGGATTCTGCTCCAGCCATTTGGCTCCGGCCGCGGCGGACAGAGTAAACTTGGCTGCTCCGGGCAAAACCAGGCGCAGAGCACGGAGATCTGCTTCGCATTTCACGCTGGCCAGTAGCTCGGGGAGGGTTTCCTGGGGGGTAACGCGCATGAGGCGTTGTTTATCCCCTTTCTTTCCAGGGGAGACCCTTCGGGGCCAGCAGACTCTTTCCAGAAGGGCGCAGACCTCCATCCGGGGGTCTGCCTGCTGGATTTGGGCCCCGCTCAGGAAAGATCTGGGCTCGGGCTGCTGTCTCACCGAGAAGCCATTCTTCCAGCACAGCTGTGTTTGGCCATCTGGGTGGGGCCTGCTCGGACAGGCTGTTACACGGAGTGAGAATTTTCCCTCCATAGTGAGGACCGTGCAGAGGAGCCTCTCTTGAGTCCCCACTGACGCTCCAAATGTTTTCTGGGACCCCATGGCCCCATCACCCCCACCTCGGAATGCCCTCACTCAGAATACTCCGGGCGTCCCAGTAGCTACAGAGCTAGGTGCATGTTCTTCTTCTTCTTTTTTTTAAAAAATATATTTTATTGATTTTTTGCTTTTCAGAGAAGAAGGGAGAGGGATAGACAGCTAGAAACATCGATGAGAGAGAAACATCAATCAGCTGCCTTCTGCATGCCCCCTACTGGGGATGTGTCTGTAACCACGATACATGCCCTTGACTGGAATCGAACCCGGGACCCTTGAGTGCACAGGCCGAGGTTCTATCCACTGAGCCAAACCGGTTAGGGCCGCATGTTCTTCTTGACATTGTGGATCTTCAACAGTTGCCCACGTTGCCTTTTTTTTTTTTTTTAAATCTCGTCAGATGCTCTTTCCACATGGAATATTCGTTCTCTGAACCAGCAGCCTCCGCTTTCCTACTTTAATGCATGTGGTCAAGGTGCTTACTTCACGGTGAAAGCCCCATAGCCACTATCTGTTCTTTAAAAAATATGTTCTGATTGATTTGAAAAAGAGAGGAAGAGAGAGGGATCGAGTGATAAAAACATTGATGAGAGGTTTGCTGCCTTCTCTACACCCCCTAATGGGCAGCACCCCCTCCCCCAACCTAGGCATGTGCCCTGACCAGGAATTGAGCCATGACCTCCTGGTTCATAGGTGGACGCTCAACCACCGAGCCACCCCGGCCAGGCCAGTATCTATTCCTGAGGACACGTTTCAGGCACCGCTTCCAGGTGGCGGGCTGGTAAATACTGAACAGCTGGCTCCCTGGGGAGGAGAGGCGGGGGGAAGGCTGGGGTCTTCTGTAGCATTTTTGACCTCCATGTTGTCAGTATTTGCACTGTGACTGATTTCCAGGGACCCTCGAGAGGTCTCAGAATGTGGACCTGGGAAGAAATGGGCAGTTACCATTTCTGTTTCCAACCTGCAGGCGCAATGAGCATAAATAACCCCAAGGACCTAGATAGTAATAGAATAATTAGGAAGTCATTTTGAGTATTTAGTACCTTTGTTTTAAGGTAATGTATTTAATTTTAAGTTCCTGTAATTTATTTTTTTGTAACGGCCCAGCTTAACGGCCGGCACACACAATTTCCAAAAATAGAACCATTGGTTTTCTCCCCTGAACTGGGTGGAGCCGGCTGCTTCCTCCCCACCTCTCCTCTCACAGGCCCCCCACTTCCCAGCACCTGCGAGGCCCTCTCTGAACCTGGGGGGACCTCCGCGCTCATCCAGGCTTTGGCGGGAGAGACGCGCAGCCGCATGCTGGCTCCTGTTTCCTGGGTGTGGGCAAGCTGGCCACCTGCTGAGCAGTTCCCAGCGCCAAATGGACATGCAGAGCCCTGGTTAAAAGGCAGGAGAAAGGGCCGGTGAGGCAGTTGCTAAAATAGAAGCTTTCTCCTTGTCCAGTGGTCTCACTTTCGCACCCTCTGATGGTATCTTTTATTTTCTAGCTCATGCTTTCCAAGTAAGGACAAATTCACATTTAAATCGTTAGTATGAATTTGATCATTAATCGCTGTTAGGATGCCGGTTTTAAATGCAAATCTACAAACATGTAATTCGAGGTGTTCATGAGCATGTCTCCTCTGATCATGCGTGTGCTCTATTATCTGAACCCCCTCCCCCTGCATCACAAAGCACACATGCAAAAGCAAAATTATCAGGAATTTCAGGAGGGAGATGGCAGGGCTCTGAAGAGGCATGGAGCCCTCTGGCCAGCGCTGGGCACATTCCTTACACCTGCGAGGCGTCGTTTGAAGAGATCACGCCCGCTAAGCCCAGGGCAGGTGTACTTTGAAGGCACTGCTACCGCAGGCACAGGGCAGGGTGCAGGCGGGCAGTCTGTACCCAGTTCACTGGACGCATTGTTACTCACAACAGTCCTGAAGTTAAACGTGTTCCTCTTAGAGTCTATCGGGTCTTCCCTACATGCTCAGCATTGACCTCCTTTGTTTTTTTAAAAAATATATTTTAGTGATTTTTTTATAGAGAGGAAGGGAGAGGGACAGAGTGTTAGAAACATCGATGAGAGAGAAACATCAATCAGCTGCCTTCTGCACGCCTCCTACTGGGGATGTGCCCGCAACCAAGGTACATGCCCTTGACCGGAATTGAACCCGGGACGTTTTAGTCCGCAGACCGCTGCTCTATCCACTGAGCCAAACCGGGTAGGGCAGCATTGACCTCCTTGACCTATTTTCTTTCCTTCATGATAAACTCTTTGAAGTAGAGGTGAGATCTGTCACCACTGAATTCCCTATAGATTTTTGCACCTACCTGGCTCCCGCGAGGTGTGTATGACCTTGATCTTGGCGTGGTTTGGCCTTAACCACAAGAAGCATCTGTGCCTCAGCATCATGGTCCCCACAGTGAGGCTTGATGGGTAACAGTCCTAGGACGGAGAAAATAAAAAGTTGGGCTTCAACAGGAGTCATTGTAATCACGGGCGGGGGGTAGAAGGTGGGGGTCAGATGAGTCCAGGTGTTTTCGTTTAAGGACAGTGGCCTCCTCCTGTCTCTTGGAGGGACTGCTTGAAGTCAGGGGGAAGGGATGCGTTTCAGGTCCCCTCCAGTGAAAGGGCCCGGGGACATTAGTCCTTTCACACTTGCTTGGTGTCCTGCACCATGAGGCCATTATTACAGTCACGTTTCTTTCCACTAACTGGCTGTGTATGTGTGCTTTCTGTCCAACAAATTACAAGATCCTCGTGGGCTGTAAGAAATCCTGCCCTTCCTTTGCGCGCGATGGAAGGCAGCACAGTGATAGGCGCACGGTGAGCAACACACTTGATCGTGCAGCTGACCTTGACCCAGGCGCCCAGGGCTCCCTGGGGAGTTGAATGCCCTGAGCCAATGGCATCGTCAGGCCAGGACCTTCAGCTGCTTTGTCTTTCCCTGACCTGCGTCTCTGTCCCAGTGTCCACCGACACCCCGAGGCCTGTCCCCCTACAGTGCCCCTCCCTCCGTGGAATCGGGAGACCACACAGCTGTGGAGTCTACTTGTTTGAATGATGAGGGTTTCACACGCGCCTTGGGCCGGTGTCAATAGCCCGTGAAATCTCACTGCACGGGTCGTGGGCACGGGACCTCGGAAACTCAGCCAGTCCCGGGCCTCACCTGCAGGCAGGCGCTCGCTGCTCTGCCTTTGCTGTTCCATCCTGGGGCTTGTCCGGCGCCTGCGCACCAGTCCATTCATTACTTTTAATGAGCACCAAATTCACCAAGACATGAAAATAACATAAAACACCCACAGGCAGACTTGGATGTTCCATCCAATTGTTGCTTTAGTTCTTTTTTCCCACAGATTATTCAACAGGATGAAACAGAAAACAAAAAAAAAAAAGCCAGTTCTGCTCACTCCTGCCAATTCTATCCAACATCGATTTGGCCTTGTAAAGCTCACACACCCCGAACATTTTCTTTCCTCTCAGGTCCCCGTGGGCCGGTGCCTGCCATTTGTGTTCGAAATGACATATTGCTCCATTGGCTAAACGTTTGAACGCTGTCTATCTTTTGGCTCGAACCAGCAATGATCTTCCAACTGTGACACAGATGAAGAAGAATAATCAGAGGCAGATAGCTGTTTTCTGAAAGGGGTGTAATGAAGTTCTTATTTTAAATTCGAAGGCAAATGCAGTCATTTTTAAAAATATATATATTTTTGTTGAATTTTTACAGAGAGGAAGGGAGAGAGCTAGAGAGCTAGAAACATCGATGAGAGAGAAACATCGATCAATCAGCCGCCTCTTGCATACCCCCCTACTGGGGATGTGCCCGCAACCAAGGTATGTGCCCTTAACTGGAATCGAATCTGGGACCCTTCAGTCCACAGGCCGACGCTCCATCCACTGAGCCAAACTGGTTTCGGCCAAATGTAGTCATTTTGATAAGAATTTTCTAAGTCAATCCATCTCTGTGGCTAACTAGTGTTAGAGCCAGTAATAACTGTACCAGAGGTGAGTTTATTAGCACATCTGGAAGGTCCTGAACAAGGGTTCCTGAAGTTGATTCTATGGGTGTTTGTACCTTCGTGACATGGATTTGGGGCTCCGTCGGGCGTTTGTTTTAAAGAAGGAAAAGAACAGATGAGTGGGAGCTCCCTTATTCCTCAGCGTCGCTCGTGTCTGGGGAGACGAAGCTTCAGGTTGTTGGGGGACAGCAGAGGGGGCCACGTGCCTTGGTGGTGGCCCGGGAGTGTGAGACGGTCGCTCACCAAGGTCTGTGCTTCCTGCAGGTGATGGCGCTCGCCGACGCCGTGGAGGAGAACCAGGCCAGCGTGTCCCAGGCGTCCAGCCGCCTGCGCAGCGCCACACACCTGCTGCTCCTGCTGGTCGGGCTGTGGCAGAAGCTGAGCGCCGAGCAGGTGGCGATCCTGGAGGCGGCGTTCCTGCCTCTGCAGCACGACACGCAGGAACTGGTAAGGCCCGCGCGTCTGCCGCAGTGACAGCCACTGAGACAGCCACTGAGACAGCCGCCGTGACAGCCACTGAGACAGCCACTGTGACAGCCACTGAGACAGCCACTGTGATAGCCACTGAGACAGCCACTGT
>JAAGEH010000337.1:2391157-2402670 GCA_011751065.1 Lasiurus cinereus
GGCTGTCCTGTTTTTTAAGGTGTCATGTGATAGCTTGATGTGTGTGTGTGTGTGTGTGTGTGTGTGTGTGTGTGTAGCCCAAATCCTATTTTCCTTTTCTCTAAATCATTATAAAAACATCAAATAAAAGCCTTCCTTCCCCACCCCCAGAGCTATTTTAAAAATAGGTATGTAGTCCATTTTTATGTGGTATCCATTCTATTTTTTAAAAATTATTTTTATTGACTGTTAGAGAGAGAGGGAGAGCGAGAGGGAAAGAATCATTGATCTGCTGCCTCCTGCACTCTCCCTCCTGGGGAGCGGGCCTGAAACTCTCAGGCATGTGCTCTGCCCGGGAATCGAACCGGTAACCTCGCAGTGCAGGGGCCAAACCCCAACCAACAAGCCCAACCGGCCAGAGAGTCAGTTTCCCCTGTGCTCTGCAAGCACCGAGAAACCGGGAAACAGTCGTGGGATGCCGGGGTGATGCAGCGAACCTTCAGATCGGCTCACCTAAATGGCTCAGCCATTTTAACTTGCTCCTCGTTCTCGCATTTAGCGTCGCTTCAAGAGTTCTAGGCAGCTGACATAGCTGTGCACAATGACAGGAACATATCATTATATTTATATCGTTTTATAGTACCCTTTGCAAACTCTTTTACCCTTAATCCTTTGAATGGGCAGTTTAGGATGAAAAAGGGGGAAATGGGGATTTGTATTGGGAGTTTTGGGTAGAGGGAAATTCATTTTTATTTTTTTAAATATATTTAAAAAATAATTTCAGAGAGGAAGAGAAAGGGAGAGAGACTGAGAGAGAGAGAGATAGAAATGTCCCCTACTGGGGAATTAGCCTGCAACCCAGGAAGGTGCCCTGACCAGGAATCAAACCGTGACCTCCTGGTTCATAGGTTGAGGCTCAACCAGTGAGCTACCCCGCCAGGTGGTAGAGGATCATTTAAATAAAAACTTCTCAGACCCCTTAAATTGTAGAGGTATCTACAACTACCAGCTGCCACTTTGGGGGAACTTTTTGCATGCTTTTATTACAAAGAAATATATTTTCAAAATAATTTCCAAGAGTAAGGGAGAAGGAGGGAGAAACAGAAACATCAATGATGAGAGAGGAACATCGATCGGCTGCCTCCTGCACATCTCCTGCTGGGGACTGAGCCTGCAACCAGGGCGTGTGCCCTGACCGAGAATCGAACCTGTGACTCTTGGTTCATAGGTTGATGCTCACCTCCCTTCCTCTCTGTCTAAAAAATCAATAAAAACATTGAGGAGGACCCCACAGGCTGTGGTTCAAATGAAGAGCCTTCCAGGGCTGTCAGGACCCCTGCTCCATCAGTCCGGATACAACATGCCCTCCTTGAACTTGAGTCTCTGTTCATCGTGGGACCACGAGAAGGCCAAGCTCACGGGGCTACATGTGAACAGGGCAGAGGGGAGGAGGGTGCCCGCCTTGTAGGTGTGTCTTCTCACGCAGGCTTCGTTGTCCCATCAACTTCACTTACAACCCAAGTTCAAAGATAAAACTATTAAGAATTGCAAGATGGCAACAGCCAGTGTTAAAGCAAGTGGGGGCCCTTCTGAGCAAGGCACCCCAGGTAAACTCCACAGCTCACAGGCTCCTAAAGCAGGGTTAGACCCAAAGAAAGAACTTCCTAGGAACAAATGTTCGCCAAGGTAGGAATTGCATCTCAAGGGAGTGTGGCATTGAGATCTTTAAAAACAGTCTCGTTTTTGCTGGGAGTCTGAGAACATTCATCTCCAGACTTAGCATCTTCTCACAGCCCCTTCCACCTGCCTGCCCGGCCCTCTCTTGCTCTCCCACCTCCCGAAATTCCCCGGGCGAATTCTCCCAGCTCTCTCCCGCATTTGGTGAGATTAGGAGGTGTGTACACTCATTATGTCTCTTGAAGTTATTAATGAGACAGGACATTCGATAAAAGCCCACGTTGGAGAAGAATGAATCAAAACCGACGTTTTAATACCGCTTGTTATGCTCTTCATCTTTAATTAGGTTGTGGCATTCACGTGGGGCTTGCACCGTGGAGACAGCTTATATATCTTGAGCACAAAAAGGCATCCTTTTTCATTCTCGAGGACGTACGCCTGCACTATGCGGTTTCGACATGCTCGTTCGCAAGCCCCCACGTTCTGCCTCCAGACCTCACCAGTAAATGTTCTGTGATGGGTGTCCCGCTGAGATGTGAAAATGAAATATGCAAGCCTGAAATAACTTGGAAGGAGGGTGCGGCGGGCAGAAAGCAGCCTCTGACCAGAATGCTGAAAATGTAGCCCATCTTGAAGTTATTATGGCCTCGCCGAAATCTGCGTGTAATTTAGACAGTTTGGTCGAGGGTGGATGGCAGAGTGCATGTGGGAGGGGGAGCTGGAGACATGTGGACACGGTTTTCGGCGAGGTCTGCGCTCAAGGTCAGATGTCCTCGGCAGTCCTGAGAGGCAGAGGCGAGTGCGCAGAAAGCGCCACGTCCTGGCCTATTGTATCTTACTGAGGCGGCAAGGCGGGCTGAATGCCGCAGTCAGTTCTGGAATATCTTCTTAATGACATTAGGTTCACCAAGCAGAAGCATCTAGAACAGTGGTTCTCAACCTTCCTAATGCCTCGACCCTTTAAAACCATTCCTCATGTTGTGGTGACCACAACCATAAAATTATTTTCGTTGCTACTTCATAACTGTAATTTTGCTATTGTTAATGAATCGTAATGTAAACATCTGTGTTTTCTGATGGTCTTAGGCGACCCCTGTCAAAGGGTCATTCGACCCCCAAATGGGTCGAGACCCACAGGTTGAGAACCACTGATCTAGAACTTATCATTGCTAATGACAGCAATGTTCTTTGCGCTCTATATCAGTATTTTTTTTTTAATACCATCTCATTTGGAACACAGTACAGCATGGTTTCTTTGATTTGTCTCTTTAGTAATTCTTCTCCCTGTGTGCCACTTAGGACTATTTTGGGGGCAAATAGCTGTTGGTATGGCAGACTGTTGGATGATTTTTGTAAAGGTGCTGCAAATTTTCTGTGCCAGGTGTGTTTGGTGGGGATCCTCCCACTTTAAGGAAAACATGGAATGTTCTATTCGGCTTCTCTTAAAAAGAACTCTTCACCTCATTTTCATAGCGGACTTGAGAATGTGGTATTATCACTGCCATTTTCCGCGATGAAGAAGTTTTGCCCCCACATAACATCCTATCAGAGTACCTGCCTGGGCACCTCTGAAATGAGCTGTCATCTTACTTTCCAGGTTGGGGACAGAGCGTATTTCCGAATACAGTGGTACCTCGAGATACGAGTTTAATTTGTACTGTAACCTTGAGGCGTGGGAAACTATGAGACGCTCGAGTCGCGGTAAACTGGTGGGTCGTGTGCAGCCGGCCCATCCGCGCGATGACTCCCATCTCAAATGTGGCTCGTATTTCAAAGCAAAAATCGCTCCGACAGCTCGTATCTCAAAAATCTCGTATGTTAGGGCACTCGTATCTCGAGGTACCGCTGTATTTGAGTTGTCTGGGCAGGATGGAAACCTGTGTCTCCTGACTCTCATCCTCAGAGGGTCTGCAAAGACACTGTCTCTGCTTACACCAGTGAGGGTGTGCACTGGCCGGAGTGTGAGACAGTCTATAATTGTGGCATTATCCACAACGCCTCCCAAGAAGCCCAGGCCGAGAAAGGATGCGAAGCCCAGACCGAGAAAGGATGCCTACTGCAGCCACTGGTTCACTCAGTGAATGGTTACTCCGCACAGCTACGTCTCAGGCAGCGTTTGAGGCCCCTCGCCCGCATGGGGACACAGCACATCCCATCCTCTGGGTGACTTCTCCTGGCCCTTCCGTTCTGGACAGGAAGTCAGTCCAGTGGTGGCAAGAGAGCAAGGAGAGTGGCATTTCCTAAGGGGCTGTCGCAGACTGTTGGTCCAGACGTCCTTTGTGCTCCACGTGTCCCCAGAGGACTCGCTAATGACCAGAGCGATAGTGCACAGAGAGAGTGCCCATCGCTACAGGCCGAGGGTCGGGAGGCACAGTGCCACATGACCATGCACTTTCCCGACTTTGTCTTTTTCCCAAGTTCATGGCCCACCTTCAGGAGATGGCATCTTCTCTGGGAAGAAGAAACACTGTAAGGTGTTCTCAAGGGTTTCATCGTCACCCTCTCTGCTATTGAACTTTAAAATCCTGGGGAACGTTTAGAGCAGTGGTTCTCAACCTTCCTTGCATACAGTTCCTCATGTGGTGGTGACCCCCAACCATGAAATTTTGCTCCTGTGATGCATCGTGATGTCAATATCTGCATTTTCCGATGGTTTTAGGCGACCCCTGTGAAAGGGTCGTTCGACCCCCCAAAGGGGTCAAGACCCACAGGTTGAGAACCACTGGTTTAGAGGGAGATTTGAACGCTCAGCCTGTTTTTTTGATGGATCATCCCTTTTGCAAGCTGATAGGGAAAGAGAAACTTATCTTTAAGCTGGCCAGCCTGGCTCGGTGGAGAAACACATGTTTACGATAGGGAGGCCTGTTGTGTGAGGGACTTACCCAGGCTCGCTCACAGGGGTTAGAGACCTGCATGGTTTGGTGTGCGGCGTGAGGACAGAGCTGCTGGGTTATAACCGTGATTAATGGCCTCTTCTCACCGGGCAAACAGAAGGAGGAAGTAAGTCTGGTCTTTCCCGAGTGCTAGCGCGGCAGTGACAGCTGTCTGCGGACACAGTGCGGAGAGGAAATGTTTTGGGGATTCCCATGCTCATCGCCAGCAAGATAAACACGAAAGAAGGAGTTTTATGCTCAGAATGGCCACGCTTTCCGCGTCGTCGATACTTAGCTGCTCCTCTCTTGCCCCCCCCAGTTTACATAACACGTCGCGGGGCGTCCTGCGGGCTCGCTTGCTGTTTGGAAATGGAAATAGTTGAAATGCTTCAGAACCGGGAGCCAAGTGGAAGGAAGACACGTGCTGATGGGGAATTTCTGTAAACTCCGCTCGTGTGTATCAAGTCGGGACACAGTCACTGTTCTTTATGCATCGAAGAGGAAAGAGCCGGAATACTGAAAAGGAGTTGATTAATGGGAGCCTCCCTCTCTCATAGGCCAGCTCAGAGCCTTTTTAGAGAAGGTGTGTTTTACATTTTCATAACTAAGTGAGTAAAACCTTCGAACCTCCCCCCCACCCTCACCCCCACACACACTGCTGCCCAGTGGATTCCTGGCTGGTGTTCTGCTCTTAGTTCAATTTCCTTAAAACGCCTCTGACAGCCCAGTTTGAGTCCACCAGTGACGAAGAGCCGATTCTGACATTGGGGGGCCGCGTGTTCCTTAGGAAGGCGCCCCCGGGTACTGTGGCCTGCTGCTCTGAGCCCAGTGCCCGCTGCCTGCACCGCGCAGAGCCGCCCGTGTGGCTCGCCAGCCCCGGGGCCCTGCTCTTTCCTGTGTGGATGCTTCTGCGAGACCCTCTTGGTGTATGCCCCTCTGTCAGGTTTCCGGGTGGCATTGGGATCAGCCTTTCTGCCCACGTCGCTTCATCACTTCTTCTCTGCGAGCCCCCGCCCACTGTTTCCCTGGTACCTGCGCCTGTCCACCTGGGGCGCCCTGACCCTGGTCCAGCTGGCACCCCAGTGCCAGGCAGCCCCTGCCATCACCACATCTTCCTCTTGGAACGCCGTGTCTGGGGCTCCCAGCTCCCCCGCTTGGTTGTGGGCGAGCTGGCTTCCAGGGCACAGGCTTCTGCCATCAGCGGGGCGAGCGGTGTGTTTTCCTCACCAGAAGCAGTGCCCCCTGTTTACCCGCTGGCCACCTCTGTAAGGGGCGGTTTCCCGTCCTCCCTGCTGCCCCCTGCCCTTCCCCTGCAGGTGGGACAGCGGTGCCCGGGGTATAGGCCCGGGCATCGTCCATCACGTGCTGCTCGCACTGTAATGACCGGAGGGCGGGATCCAGCTACCTCCCCGCGGAGTGAAAGCCGGAATCAGGCAGAGAGTCAGTGTCAGCAGGTGGGGACGGCATGATATCGTGATTTTTTCATAACATTTCTTACAATTAGAGATTCTCCTTCAACAGCTTTTTAAAAGGAAGAATTCTACTTTCATTTTGCATTCCCTCCCCTGTCCCCCGTTTTCTTCAAGCAGCCTCAACTAGCTTGGGTTCTGTACGGGCAAAGCCTGAGCTCTCCTCTACTGATGACAAAAGATACAGATCGAGAGCCAGGCGCTTCCCCCCCTAAACCGCCCCCCACAAACCTACCATATTTTCCGGCGTATAAGATGACTTTTTCACCCGGGAAAATCTTCTCAAAAGATTTGGGGGCCGTCTTATATGCCAGGTGTCGTCTTATAGGGCGACACCTATAAAATAAAACTATATTTTAACTGGAAAAGTTGGGGGTCGTCTTATACGCCCAGTCGTCTTATATGCCGGAAAATGCGGTATTTAGAGGTGTATTCGTTTATGCCCTGTAATCCAGTCAGCGAAGACGAACATTTTCCGTCTTCCAGTGACGGGCACCTCTGCCAGGGCTGCCCCGCACCCCCAGAATGAGGGATGGACAGACCACGCTGGTAGTTTCACCGTGGGGAGAGGGCTAAGGGGCTTGCCTGGCGCTAGGGCCAGAGCAGCCTCGATTGCGCACCTCGCTAGCCTGTGACTGGAACTTTTATCTTTAGGTCCAATCATTGGTGGGCGATCTCAGGAGGACACATGAGTCTACATTGACCTCCGGGCCAGGGCATGCCGGGATTAAGCAGAGGGATTCCAGGAAACCCTGGGGGTCTGCACGTGCGCAGACTTGTTTGGAAAGGCCAAGAATAATTAGGGGGCCGCCTTCGACACTCCTCTGTCTCCCCCAAGTCGGAATTCCGATAAACAGGGCAGGCGGCCTTCCACACACTTCCCTTTTCTCTGAACGGCCTCCCGACAACTTTCCCACCCATTCTCTCGTGCTCCCCAACATACACCACAGTGAAAGCAGCTGCCGGGTACACGCACCTGTACTGATTTAGCCGGATTCGGTAACAGTGCCAAGAGCAGGGAACCACACGTGCTCCCCAATTCCTAATACAGCGGTACCTCGAGATACAAGTTTAATTCATTCCATCACCTTGAGGCCTGGGAAACTATGAGACGCTCGAGTCGCGGTAAACTGGTGGGTCGTGTGCAGCCGGCCGATCCGCGCGATGACTCCTATCTCAACTGTTGCTCGTATTTCAAAGCAAAAATCGCTCGCTCGACGGCTCGTATCTCAAAAATCTCGTATGTTAGGGCACTCGTATCTCGAGGTGCCACTGTACAGTCTTCCCAGCCGGGCCTCCAGGAAACGGGGCCGCGAAGCTAGGCCAGCACGGGGCTCAGGTCCACGGGGGTCAGTGCCCTCAGAGTGGGGGGTCAAAGTCTCCCGGTGCGAGACGTTTATGTTTGTGACTCGGAGGTGCCGGATGCAGCCTGGCCTGTGGCAGGCATGTTCAAAGCAACCTGTACTCTGCTTGCGTTGCTGCTGAACCCAGTCTCAGAGGTTGGCGGTGGTTAAAATGCCACTCAGGTCCTTCTCAACCCGGTTCCAGATTTCCACCCAGTTTTCCATTTCCTGGGTGATGATGCTCCGTGTTTGATCAGTGAGTCATCACATTGCGTTTTTCTTTTCTTTTTTAAAAAATATATTTTATTGATTTTTCACAGAGAGGAAGGGAGAGGATAGAGAGTTAGAAACATCGATGAGAGAGAGACATCCATCAGCTGCCTCCTGCAACACCCCACACTGGGGATGTGCCCGCAACCAAGATACATGCCCTTGATGGGAATCAAACTTGGGACCTTTCAGTCCACAGGCCGACGCTCTATCCACTGAGCCAACCCGGTTTCGTTTAAAATTCTTTTTTAAAAAAAATATAATTTATTGATTTTTCACAGAGAGGAAGGAAGAGGAATAGAGTTAGAAACATCGATGAGAGAGGCGTTTTTCTTATAATGAAGCTCTCCTTTCAAAGGCTCTTTTTCTGTTTGGTCAGCATTCCTTTTCAGCATCATATCTGGGTTTCTGTAGTATTCGGGCCCTCCAAATAACGAGCCTGCATCTTAGTGGCAGTCTTTCTGAAGTGTTGGCATCTCGCCTCATTATGGGAAAGAAATATCCGTGCCAAGCACCTCAACACGACATGGTTTTCACTTGGTCTGCGAGTTGGCAAGAGGAAAGGAAATTCCGTGGCACCTCTCTAATAACTAAATGCCATATCTACTTAAATCATCTATTAGGCCTCTGTCAGCTACTTTTGAAAGCAGTAGTTTGCTTAGATGAAGAGTCTATAAAACAGTAGCAACTGTTTTAATGCTGAAATGACCACAGAGCACACAGATGTCAACTTATATACAAAAGATCTTCCCTTTTTCTACTCCATATGGCTCTGAAATCAACTTGAAAATATGTCCTCTCCTGCCCTGGCCGGTGTGGCTCAGGTGGTGGGGTGTTGTCTGTGCACCCCAAGGTTGCTGGTTCGATTTTCCATCAGGGCACATGCCTGGTTTCCAACTGGATCCTGATAGGGGTGTGCAGGAGGCAGCCCATCTACGTTCTGCTCTCACATCGATGTTTCTCCTTCTCTGCTCCTCTTTCTTCCTCTCTCTAAAAATCAATAAAACAATTTTTTTTTCAAAGAAAGCATGTCCTCCCTAGTGACATCCAGATGACTCTTTTGCCTTAATTGCCCTCTTCCCGTTGTTATTGAGATACAAATTTAATTTTAGATTTCGTCGCGTTTCTATTTTGATAGTTGTAGAGAGATGTCTTTGTAGTAACTAGTGGCTTGTTATTCTCTACCGGTTTGGTCTTTATGTCTCTTGAAAGGGTTTTCAAGGTCAACTTAAAATAAGTCATTTGTTTCTTAACTCGCCCAGTGGCACCTGTAACGGGTCCGTAGAGTGAAAACGTCCTGATTCTGGCACGCAGGTGGACGTTCTCGAGTGGACGTCTTTGGTCTGCACGTGGGTCTAAAGCGCGGGCTGGTGAGTCTCAGGAGATGCGTGGTGAGTGTGGAAGGGCCCGGGGTTTAATCACGCGTTGGTTCATCATGAACCAAAGTGTGCGGTGCCCAGAGAGCAGAGGTGACCAGAGGCGACCGGAGGCCGGGCTGGCCAGAGAAGTCCCTGCCCGCAGGAGGGACTGCTGTGTCCCCTGCAGATTCCCTCCCTCGCCCCCAGCCTGGTATTTCGGGGTCAGCCTGGGGCTCTCTAGTTAGCTATGCACATGTTTAAGTGCCTGAACTTGGCCTCCATTCAAAGGCCAGTGGTGAGGATGGAGAGAAAAGTTGAAGCCGTGTTTGCAGAAGGAAGAGCTGGAGGAACTGGGGATGTTTTCTCTGGAAGAGAGGGCACCCCGGCTGGCTGTCCTCACGGATGCAGGGCGCTGCCATGTAGCAGAGGGGCGAGCCTTATTCGCGGGGCTCTGGAGCGGAGAATGAGGGGGCAGATTGGGGCTCAGCACAGAAGTAGCTTCTTGCTGGTTATACATGTGCCTGAGAGTATGAACCGCCTCCCAAAGTCACGATTCTGGATGGCTCAGCGGGTGAGGGTGAGGGTGAGGAATGAGTGGGGGCCTGGGCAGACGGCTGCTGTTGTGAAAGGGACCCTGGTGAAACCCACAAGCTGGACTCAGGTCTTCAAAGTCCTCCCAGCGGGCTCCGTATCCCACCAGCTCTCTGTCCAGCAAACACACTTCCTGAGCGCCCTCTGTTTGCTCAGCACAGTGCTGGGGTGCGGAGAGCCGCAGGCCCTGTGACGGGGAAGGTGGTGGTGGTGGTGGGGTGCGGTGGGAGAGCTGGGCTTGTAAGGTCTCAGCCACCAGGAGGGTCCACAGAGGCAGTGCCTGAAAGTGGGCATTGCCAGGTAAGGAGCAGAGACAGGGCATTGGCACAGGGGAGCCGGGCACGTGCAGAGGCCTGGGTGGCAGGCGGGCACAGGTGGAAGGGAAGAGGATGAACTGGAACAGGAGCTGGACCAGCGGTTGAGCGTCGACCTATGAACCAGGAGGTCAGGGTTCAATTCCCGCTCAGGGCACAGGCCCAGATGGGGGCTCGATCCCCAGTAGGGGGCGTGCAGGAGGCAGCCAATCAGTGATTCTTTCTCATCATTGATGTTTCTCTCTCTCTCCCCCTCTCCCTTCCTCTCTGAAACCAATAAAAATGTATTAAAAAAGCAAAAAACCGGACCTCTGGGATTTCGGAGCTGAAGTTGAGGAGGAACCTAATGGGATTTGATGTTTGCAGGTGGCTCAGCGGGTGAGGGTGAGGGTGAGGAATGAGTGGGGTCCCCCGTGAGGTCTCGGGGCTCCTGTCGGAGGCTCAGGCTCTCGCCTCCTCTGTGTTATTCTGTGAGAACACATTCCAGTGAGGTGCTCAGACCCACTGGTCTCTGGGGACAAATGGAGTCAGCTTGGCACCGATACCCGGGCTGCACTCAGCCTCCCTGCTGGGCCGGTGGGACCTCCAGAGCTCCCTGCGGTCTCCCCGCTGCCCCTGGGGCCCTGGTCATTCTCAGCGGGAGCTCGGGAGCTGACCCCCCTGCTCCTCGTGTTCTCGCTTGAGGCCGGTATCTTCTGCGCAGGCGCTGCTGGCGCCGGCACCCCCTGACACCCCGAGATTGCTACCAGCACCCAGGTTCTGGGGCAGCAGCCTTCACCCCACAGAGGTGTGTCCTTGCCCAGGTCTGCCCGACGGCACAGCCACACTGTGCCCAGCGACTGGCATCCGTGGACGCGCCCTTTCTTTGTGTCACCTTTGTCACCTGGGCAGGGACGTGGGCTGGGTAGGTGGGTGTCTCACAGAAGCCCCCTTGACAGAAGCACCCGTGGTTTCTGCCTGCAGCCCCGAGGCTGCGGGCCCCGAGCTGAGAGACACCAGGGTTTTCCCTCCGTCCGGTGTCCCCCACGATGCCCATCGGTTCTGCTGCCCTGACCACTTCCTGGCCTCCCACACCAGGTGGGCAGCGTCACCTGACCTGCCTGGCACAGGGCTGGCACCTCTCCTCCCACCTCGCGTCACCTCAGCCCTCGGCGGGAAGTGCCGGCTGTTGGTGTCCTCGGCTGTGGAGGAGGCTGAGGCCAAGAGGGACTGAGTGACCGGACCAAGGCTGCACGGCATGCGAGCCGAGTCCCACACCAGATTCGTCCGAACTATTCCAGACACCAGGCATCTTATAACGTACCCATACTTTCTGGCCCATAAGACGACTTTTTAACCCAGGAAAATCTTCTCAAAAGTCAGGGATTGTCTTATACACCAGGTGTCATCTTATAGGGCAGGTATATCCCAAACTGTATTTTAACTGGAAAAGTCGGGGGTCGTCTTATACACCAGGTGTCATCTTATAGGACAGGTATATCCCCAACTCTATATTTTAACGGGAAAAGTTGGGGGTCGTCCTATACGCTAGGTGTCATCTTATAGGGCAGGTATATCCCAAACTCTATATTTTAACGGGAAAAGTCAGGGGTTGTCTTATACGCCAGGTGTCATCTTATAGGGCAGGTATATCCCAAAC
>JAAGEH010000337.1:2402680-2419787 GCA_011751065.1 Lasiurus cinereus
TTATAGGGCAGGTATATCCCAAACTCTATATTTTGAAAGTCGGGGGTCGTCTTATACACCAGGTGTCATCTTATAGGGCAGGTATATCCCAAACTCTATATTTTAATGGGAAAAGTCGGGGGTCACCTTATCCGCCATGTGTCCTCTTACAGGGTGAGTATATCCCAAACTCTGTATTCTAACGGGAAAAGTCGGGGGTCGCCTTATCCACCGGGTGTCCTCTTACAGGGCGAGTATATCCCAAACTCTGTATTTTAACTGGAAAAGTTGGGGTTGTCTTATACGCCAGGTGTCATCTTATAGAGCAGGTATATCCCAAACTCTGTATTCTAACGGGAAAAGTCGGGGGTCGCCTTATCCGCCGGGAAATCCGGCAGCTGGCATCAGGTGCAGCGTTGCTCACGTGCGGCCTCTCGCTCTGCCCAGGGCTGGGAGGAGACGGTGGACGCGGCCGTGTCCCACCTGCTGAAGACCTGCCTGTCCAAGAGCTCCAAGGAGCAGGCGCTGAGCCTGAGCAGCCAGCTGAGCAAGCCCCGCGACACCGGCCGCCTGAAGAAGCACATCGCCCTGCTCTGCGACCGCCTGGCCAAAGGCGGCCGCCTCTGCCTCAGCGCCGACGCCGCCGCGCCGCCAGCCATGGTCATGCCCGGTGAGCGCTGAGCCCGCCCCGCCACCGGGACGGTCCGCCGTGGTGCCCGGGGGTCTACCTGGCATCGCAAGGGAGGCTGGGAGGTTGCTTTCTCGCGTCCCCTGCCGTCCCAGGGTAACCACTGGGTGGGAGATGTTTCTAGAACGGTCTGTCTCTTTTCTTCCCTCTGCTTTTAAACATATGGTCCATGTTGCTATGGATCTAGCCAATCAAAAGAGGATGGGAGGATAAAACGCGATGTGATGTCGCGATACCATATTTCTTAGATGAACGTAGCATCGTGTTAGCCACATGAGATCTGGTCCTCATGCTGTTTGCTTGGGTGGAGATGAGCGGGATCAGGGGGCAGAGACCAGGAAAAAGCCCGGGATCAGGGGATGTGGCACCAGAGGGCTCTCCCCTCCGTGGCCTTGGGCCCCCAGGCCCCTCTTCCCTCCACAGCCAGAGGGTGCCCCCTCTTCCCGCTCCTGTGAGCCCCTCTTAGGCCGCAGGACGGAGCAGGAAGCCCATGGATGTGTTCAATGCAGCAGCTGCGGCTGCGCTTCCTTCTGGAAGCAAGGACCATAGATAGGAAGCGGTGGTCTTCTCTTCTTCCTCCCGCACCCCACCTGCTGCTGCGCCCCCGGCTGCTGCCTTTTCCCCCCCATCGGCGTCTCTAGAAGTGGAAAGGAGTGCAGGCCCAAACAGAGAAGGTAAGCATGGAGACAGCGAGCAGAATCCAACACGGACGGCCTGCAGGCGGGTCTGGTCCTCGCTTTGTGCCCCCCTGCATGTATGACCCTGGTGTGTGAGCTGGCTTTCCAGAGCCTCCGTTTCTTCGCTTGGGAAGTGGGTAAAATAACCTCCCTTTGTTGCCAGGGACTCTGGGGGTTGTCAAACTCCTAGTCCCCTGCTGAGAGCAGAGACACCCTTAGGAAATCCAAGCGGTGATGATCCCCATTGTCAGCGACAGATGTGCGACTCGGCCTCGGGATCTGGTGTGGGGGCTGGGACTAGCTGGTTTGGGGTCATGGGGTGCTACATTTGATAGTTTTAGATACTCTCACCTTAATCGTTCACAGAGAGAAGCTGCCTTTTATGCCAAAAGAGTGTTTCAGAATAGAAACGCCTCCTCTGTAGAAGCAGCTGGAATAGTTTGTTTTCGTTTCGAGCAGCGGTTCTCAACCTTCCTAAGGCCACGACCCTTTAAGACAGCTCCTCATGTGGTGGTGACCCCCAACCATAAAATTATTTCCGTTGCTACTTCATCGCTGTAATTTTGCTACTGTGATGAACTGTAATGTAAATATCTGATAGGCAGGATGTATTTTCATTGTTACAAATTGAACGTAATTAAAGCATAGTGACTAATCACAAAAACAATATGTAATTCTATATTGTGAAATATTTATTTCTAATTACAAATAAATGAAATTTTTGCCTTGAATCGTGGTGTAGCATGGGTAACAGTCTTCATATAACAACAGTAAACTACATTGCTACACTTTGCTACATGGAGGAGTGGTGTGTTGGTTCCTAAGACCATGGGACATAGGTGTTTTCCAATAGTCTTAGGCGACCCCTGTGAAAGGGTCGTTCGACCCCCAAAGGGGTCGCGACCCACAGGTTGAGAACCGCTGGTCTTGAAGCTTGTCAGCTGCACAGAGAGATTGAGAGAGGAGCATGTAACGGGAGCAGTTGTGGGTTTTAAAGCTGTAAGTGACTTATAAAACACAGTCTTTGAGAAATACCACGCTCATGGTGGTGTGCAGGTGAAGGGGGGTGTGAAGGAGAGGGGTGAACACAGATATTCCATCGAGCTTGTTGGTTGCTGTTGATTCCATCGAGCTTGTTGGTTGCTGTTGGCGGAAATGATTAAGTTGGCCGAGTTTTGTGCGTTATGGGTAATGTGCTTCATTTATAATGCAGGGAGCTTGAGATGATGAAGGTGCATCTAAGAAGAGACAGGTGTCGACAGCTGTATCTGAGGAATTTTAGCTGAAGGGAAAGATTGAAGCTTGAAAAGTGGATTTGGTATCTTCAGTTTACAGGTTATTATTTTGCAATTGGATGAACCGTCTGAGGAGAGAAGGCATTGAGAGGGGACCATGGGATTTGGGACTTAGCTGCAGAGCCAGGAGCTGGGATGGGAAGTGGATTCTATGGGAGGAGTGAAGTTCAAGGAATTCCCAGAAGAGGTAGCGTCGTACTCTCAAGGATGGGAAGAGGTCAAGGAAAGATCTTTCGGTAACTGGAAGGAACAATATAGGTAGACTGATAGAATAGGGAGTGGTCTGTTGTCAGGATTTTTCTTTCTTTTCTTTCTTTTTAAAAAAGATAATGTAGAGATATTTGAAGGTCATATTTTAAAGACATCATTATTTCTGTAGTAAGATGAGAATGTTCCAAATCCAACAGTGTTAAATTGGAAGCGTTGGGGGGGGCGGGACAGAGAAATAACCTAGAATATAGGTGAACGGAATAGACTTATATTTGAGAAGAGAAAAGTATTAGAACGTGGATATAAGTTGGGATATTTAGTGGAAAGTTTAATGCAGTCGCTCCACAGGGGTTTTGCAGAAGTAGGTTTATAATGATCTGTGAGAGACAAGAAGGAGTGCATGGGGAGGTGGTATTCAGGTTGGTCTGCAGGAGCCACTTTGGGCAGGACAAGCCATTGTGCAGCTACTTAGCATTTTTGAAGCCCCAGTTTCGTAGCTTGAGATAACACCTCCTTTTTTTGAAACAACATACTGCTTAAAAAAACCAGCTCTAGTGTATACGAAAGCATTCCGTTATTCACAGGATGCTGGTCTTATCCATGGTATGAGGGAGTTCTAATTGGCCCAGTGGAGGGTCAGTGGGAGAATATTTGAATCCAGGATTAGACTTGATTTCGCAGAGAAGCAATTAGGAGCCACTCTAGGGGAAGGTCTACCATCACAGACCCAATAGAAAACCATTCTCCCTGTATGCGCTTAGCAAATACTTGTTGATAGACAAGCTGGCTGGTGACTAATTACAATGTGATGACCAAAGCCTGTTTCTTGGAAGCAGGGCTGTTAGTACAGGAAGAGAATACCATGGGAGTTAGAGGAATTTCCTCTCCTGCAGATGTTGAAACGAGTGCGGATACGCAACAGTCTGAAGATAATTTGGGAAAAACCCTGCCTGAAAGCAGGGGAATAAATTAAAGAACTTTTAAAGACATCATGATTTCTTGTTTCTGTAGCCATGTCGCACACACAAATCTGTGAGGTGCTCATTTTTTACCCTCACCCAGCCGTAAAGCGAGCCGTCCTTGCTTTGGATTTCTCTCCTGTGAAACACAGCCGTGGGAAGCTGAATTCTGTATAATTTTCAGCTCCTTTAAAAGTTGCTACGTTAGCCCAGAGAGGAACATCCCTCAGTAAGGTGAATATCTCTGGGGCTTTTTATTGTATAAAAACTAACTTTTCCGCCGAAACCGGTTTGGCTCAGTGGATAGAGCATCGACCTGCGGACTGAAGGGTCCCAGGTTCGATTCCGGTCAAGGGCATGTACCTGGGTTGCGGGCACATCCCCAGTAGGGGGTGTGCAAGAGGCAGCTGATCGATGTCTCTCTCTTATTGATGTTTCTGACTTTCTATCCCTCTCCCTTCCTCTCTGTGAAAAATCAATAAAAATATATTTAAAAAAAATAAAAAATAACTTTTCTCACATGCCATTGATATGTGAAACAACAGAAGCTTCTCCGTTTTCAGTGTAAATTCAGGACTGTGAGTCAAGTTGTGTGCATTGTTTTTGTTTTCCTTGAGCTTTTGGGTTACCCAAAAGCTCTGGGAGCTACATATGGCTTGCGAGCCACGGTTTGCCAACCACTCTTAAACAATTAAAAATGAAAAACTGGTCTCAGGATTCTGGTAGCTCCCAGAGCGAAAGCATTTTTGGTGCTTAAAAGCAAGCAGTGCATCCAACTACTTATGTGAGATTGTCATTAAGATTTAGATCACATTATTTTCATGAAAAATTAAAATATAGGCATGATGAGAATATCCATGGGTAGATGGGGCAGACCCCACCAGTTGGCCTGCCTGCGGGGCTCAGTCATTTCTCACCGAAGCTGATGCACCTGGCCTAAAAGAGGAGCATCCCTCTCTCTCTGGCCCTGCACAGGGACATGGTGCCCACCTTGTTTATTCTTTTTCCTAAATGCTTTACTTGAATTTATTGGGGTGACCTTGGTTAATAAGATTACATAGGGTGCACATTCTACAATACATCATGTGCAGATTGTATTGTGTGTTTACCACCCCAAGTCAAGTCTCCTTCCATGGCCATTTGTCCCCCACACCCTCTCTGTTCCCCCACCTGGTGATGACATACTGCCAACCTTTATTTATTTATTTTTTAAAAATATATCTTACTGATTTTTTACAGAGAGGAAGGGAGAGGGATCGAGAGTTAGAAACATCGATGAGAGAGAGACATCGATCAGCTGCCTCCTGCACGTCCTCCACTGGGGATGTGTCCGCAACCAAGGTACATGCCCTTGATCAGAATCGAACCTGGGATCTTTCAGTCCACAGGCGGATGCTCTATCCACTGAGCCAAAATGGTTTTGGCCATACTGACAACCTTTAAAAAATCTTTTCATACTAAAGTTTAAAAACACCCACCATTTTTAGTGTTTATTCAAATGAATTTTGGACTAGTCAGTCCCTTCTGATTTATGTATATTATGAATATTTCTTAAACCAGTGATTGGCACACTCATTAGTCAACAGAGCCAAATATCAACAGTACAACGATCGAAATTTCTTTTGAGAGCCACATTTTTTTAAACTTCAGCTATATAGGTAGGTACATTGTTATTAACTTAATTAGGGTACTCCTTCAATCACACTGTACGTGCGCACCCGCATGTGCTGTTTTCTGGAAGAGCCACACTCAAGGGGGCAAAGAGCCACATATGGCTTGCGAGCCACGGTTTGCCAACCACTGCTTAAACAATTAAAAATGAAAAACTGGTCTCAGGATTCTGGTAGCTCCCAGAGCATAGAAATATCTGATTCTAAAAAGTAAAGCACCTTGCCGGCTGGTGTGGCTCAGTGGTTGAGCATTGACCTAGGAACCAGGAGGTCAGGGTTTGATTCCCAGTAGGGGGCATATAGGAGGCAGCTGGTCAATGATTCTCTCTCATCATGGATGTTTCTATCCCTCTCTGCCTCTCCCTTTGTTGTTGTATGAAATCAATAAAAGCATATAAAAAATAAAAATAAATAAAAAGTAAAACACAGTTGTAGTCCTTTCAACTCTGTATGCTTTTAAAAAAAGTATATTTTATAGATTTTTTTACAGAGAGGAAAGGAGAGAGTTAGAAACATTGATGAGAGAGAAACATCGATCAGCAGCCTCCTGCATACCTCCTACCAGGGATGTGCCCACAACCAAGGTACATGCCCTTGACCAGAATCGAACCTGGGACCTTTCAGACTGACGCTCTATCCACTGAGCCAAACCGGTTTCGGCTGCATGCTTTTTTAAAATGTAGCTTTTTGTTATTAAAATATTTAATTTCTTACTTAAAAACAAATATTTTGGTTTTGAGGTAGAATTTTTGTGTTTCTCTGAAGACTGCGTTCTGAGCCACAGGCCAGGGTCAGGTGGAAAATGTTACCCAAAGTATAGTGGTGGCACCGGCTAGCTCTCAGAAGCCGTGATGGGTGCTAACGTCGATAGGAGGGCTTTTATTAGCGCAGGTGTTTGTATGTGGGTAGCTCAGGATAATTTTGGCATTTGTTAAAAATAGGCTTAGAAATGATGGCAGCTGTGAAACAAGAAGCAAATAGACCTACCAGTGGATCCTTGGCAAGGGGTGCCAGCCCCCAGCTTACCAGCACCCTCGTTCTAGGCAAATGCAGTGGCAGGTATTAAGGGCTCAGGTATAGAACTGTGTGGGTTTTAGGGAAAAAATGAAGTTCGATGCAGCATACCATGTCACTGGGACCTTTAGACAGTCTATGTGGCTGTGTATTACTTTCACAAGTAAGTTACCCAAGGTTACATTTTTATTTCTGAAGAGATAAAAAATATATTTCCTTTTAAACTTAGATGAGACATCACACCATTGTAATTTTCTAAATTTAACATGTTAACTCTTGGAACATCATTTGTAACTTATGCCTGTTATGAGTTTAGGAATTCAACACTTCATACATGATTTCTGTTGAAAAAGGCATCACATACCAAGCCAAGATGGAGCCCCTCGGGGAAATGTGTTGAGTGCTTACTAAGCTCCAGTCCCCATTCCAGGTCCTAGGGGCAGAGTGGTAGACCAGATAGACACAAATCACCCTCCTGAAGCTGGCATTCCTGTAGGGGGCAGACACAGGGCAACACAGCTCAGAGAGTAACAGTGCAATGCGCACAAATAGGTCAGGGTTAGAGGAAACAGTGCCATGTAGAAACCATTGGTACCTGCATTTTTGTTATGATTGAACCCCCTTTTTCTTTTTCCCGTTTTGTGAAATGGAAGAGTGGTAGATTTTATTGAGACAGATTCCTTGTATGAGTAGGTAAATAATCCCATTTAGTTTGATAATACAGTTTAGTTTATTAATATTAATATTATTTGGACATTATAGTGTTCAAACTATTCTGATGAAAGAATCCATTTTTATTTTCATTAAAAAGGCCCAAGTAATTTTTGAGTTTTCCTAATAAATTTGATGAATAATGATAATTAAAACCTTTTATACCATAAAAACAGCTTTCATATTATGTTCAACACGTCTTTGAGTTTATTCTGATTTTGTGCAATATCGTCCGTCATTATTGGATGCCTACTCTTATCTTACACTGAGAATTTCTGCGGACAGAGACCTGACATTCATGTCCGCATCCCTGGAATCTAACGTAACTGGAAGGGGAAGATGCTCAGCCGGCATTGTGAGTTGATTTGAACCAATGCAAACATTATCGTTTCCCGTTCACAGCTTGGTATCACTCAGTTCTCTACTTCTGCCCTTCCCACCTTCCAGCACACCCACTTCACCTTTATGTGCCCTCCACGAGCCCTTTTGCTTCGCCTTGTGTAACCCTGTGGATTTCTACTCTCGTTCCCTCGTCAGTTTCCAGCCCTGAGTAAATGTTTGGCTTTTCTTGGATCCACTCTGGATTGTTGCTCAAATGAATCATAAAACTCACCCAACTGCTGCCTTTTCCTTCCATCCTGACCTCACCTGGTCCTTCCTCTGCTTCTCAGAGTTTTATTTTCTTGTTTTTGATTCATTTTCCACCTCATTCCCAATGGTTAACTCTTGGGATTTTGCTCAAGCTCCAGCCTCTTCACCCCTTCCCCCTTTCCCCTGAACCCCCAAACTGTGTAGAAGAATTGTTCCTATACCATCCTGGTCAAAACTGCCCACCACAAACTCTACTTCCCATCGGGTTACTTAAACATTCTTTTTTATTTTTATTCATCTTTGTCTGTTTTTTTTTTTTTCCCCAGAAGACACTTGCTCTTAGGATCAAACTCAGGCTTGTTACCTTGACCTACAGGACTCTGCTGCTTTCCCCCCCATTTCTCGGCCAACAGTTCCTCCACAATTGCCCTTTGCCCTCTGCTTTTGCCACACAGACTCCTCTGCATGCTTTTTCCTGCCTCTGGCCTTTTCATGAATACTGTGTTTCCCTTGCCTCTCGAATACTGTGCTCCACCCACCCCCAGCTTTGCCCCTGTCACAGGACACATGCTCACCAGCTAATTTCTATCCACCCTCAGTCTCAAGTCGCCGATGGCTGTCCTGTAATACAGTTTAGTTTATTCATATTAATATTAAGGGTCTTCTGTGACCCTTACTATTCTTGTGTAGTTCATAAGTACAACTTCATTGTGGGTTTACCTAATATTCCTCCACTCTACTGTAAGTGTCACGAGGAGAGGGACCGTGTCTGTTTTTCACAGCCGTATACTCAGCTTAGTGACTGAGGATCCATGGGTACCCCAAAAGACATTAATAGATGAGCTGCATCATTTCCTGTTCCCTCGATTCCTCAGGGACCTTGTGGCCTCCCATATTCATCTCAACGGGGCCATCCACCTCTTCCTCTTCGCTGTCACCTTCCCACTCCTCAGCTTTGCTCAGTCCTCTTTGCCTCGCTGTGCTACACTGCCCTGCCTTGCTTCCCTCCAGATTTACACCAGTTGTACTGTGGTCGCTGCATACAAATTTGGGATGAAGCTGAACAGCACATCTGTAAACAATTCATCTTTTGGCCCAAGGAACAGTATTAGGAGCCTAATGAACACATGTCAACTTCTTAAAAGGGGCGAAGGCATATTATTCATGACATGACGCTATTTTTTTGTTGTTGTTCATTTAACAGATACTTTAAAAAAATAGTCCCATATCCCAGGCACTGTGCTGGGAATTTGGATATGCTGTTAAAGAAAGACAGCAGCCAAGACCGGTTTGACGCTCAGTGGATAGAGCATCGGCTTGCGGACTGAAAGGTCCCGGGTTCGATTCCGGTCGGGGGCATGTACCTTGCTTGCAGGCACATGTCCACTGTGGGGCATGCAGGAGGCGGCTGATCGATGTCTCTCTCTCATCGATGTTTCTGACTTTCTATCCCTCTCCCTTCCTCTCTGTAAAAAAATCAATAAAATATATTTTAAAAAAAAGAAAGAAAGAGAGCAGTCCTACCTCATGGACCTTGCCTTCTGGAAGGAGGTCCAGGCAATAAACAGGGGTATGGCTGAGCAGAACTTCAGGTTGTTTTACATTCAGAGGAACAGAGTTGAGAGAATTGGGGTGGAGCGACGGTGGACAAGGTGACTGGAGGAGGCTTCTGGGAGGAAAAGGTGAGGACGAGGGGAAGGCATTTAAGCTGAAGGAACAGAATTTAAAGGCCAGAGATTTGCTAAGAGATTATTACTCACATATTCTCACAAAAAACAAAAAAGGGAGGGAAAAGTCAGGGAAATATGTGAGATGATGGGTGTGCTAATTGACTCAATGGGGGAGGGGATCCTCTCACAATATACTCATGTCACATTGTGCAGTTTAAATATCTAACAATTTTATTTGTTAGTTACACCTTAATAAAACTGGGGGAGGGAGGAGGGAGAATTTAAAGGTCTAGAGCAGCGGTTCTCAACCTGTGGGTCGCGACCCCTTTGGGGGTTGAATGACCCTTTCACAGGGGTCGCCTAAGACCATCAGAAAACACCTATTTCCCATGATCTTAGGAACCAACACACCGCTCCTCGGTGTAGCAAAATGTAGCCATGTCGTTTACTACTGTCCTATGAACACTGTTACCCATGCTACACCACGATTCAAGACAAAATTTCATTTATTTGTAATTAGAAATAAATATTTCACAGTATATAATTACATATTGTTTTTGTGATTAATCCCTATGCTTTAATTATGTTCCATTTGTAACAATGAAAATACATCCTGCCTATCAGATATTTACATTACAGTTCATAACAGTAGCAAGATGACAGTGATGAAGTAGCCACGGAAATCATTTCATGGTTGGGGTCACCACCCCATGAGGAACTGTATGCAAGGGTCGCGGCCTTAGGAAGGTTGAGAGCCGCTGGTCTAGAGGGATGAAGGGTTTGATGTGTTGAGAAGGCACAGGCCTTCCTGGTTTGATGGTACTGAGGAGGCGAGGCAGGGAGAGGCAGGTCCTTGCAGTCCACGGTGAGGGATCCAGATGTCATCCTCTGAGCAGTGGGGAGTCATCGAATGGTTTGAAACAGGGACTATTGTGGCTGCTGTGTGGGGGACAATCTGGAAAACGGCCGGAATGGGAACCGGGGACAGGGAGAGAGATGCCACGGACTGGGGAGTGGCCGCGGGGGTAGAATTAGGAAGACCTGAGGCGTTTTTAGAGGCCGGAAGCCATAGACCTTGGTGATGGGGTGCATGGTAGAGTGGGGTGAGGGAGGAAGCAAAGATGCCTCCTGGATGGCTGGCCTCCGCCACGAGGTGGGCAGCAGTCTCTCCATGAAGTGGGGGGTCCCAGGAGCACTGTGTGCGCATGCGGCGAGGATGGAATCAAAGACCCCCGTTGGGCCTCTTTCACTGCAGAGGCCGAGGGGGCACCTGGCTGTAGATGCCACGTGGTCCGGCGCTCAGGGGAGACGCCTGGCTGCGGAGGGGTGTGGGGAGGGATGTGGGGAGACAGCGGCCTCGCCCCGTGGTGGAAGCCAGGGGCCTCCTGACATGGAGAGAGGAGAGAGGAGGGCCTCCAGCAGCCGGAGGGCAGGAAGCGGGGCGAGCACCCACCCTGGAAATCGGGGAGAAGCAGCCAAGGAGTGAGTAAGAGGAAAACTGTGCGAAAGCAGGCCCCGGGCTGCCAGGAGCGGGAGGCCCTCCGAGGTCAGGAGGGTCAGGCGCTGCCCGGGCGCGTGCTCTGGACAGAGGTGGGGGCTGTGTCCTACCTGAGGCTCTTACACATCTCGTAATGCTTCTTCTTTTATGTTCATTCCTCACCATTAGTGGAAATAAAGCTTTGTATGGTTTTTTAACCTTTTTCTTCCGTTGGTAGAGCTGGTAAGCACTGTATCAGAAATCACCACTTTCTCTCCGGCTGGCTGGTTCTGCAGAGGGACATGGAGAGCTTCTAGTTTTAGGCCGGCCCTTCACGCTCCTCCTCCTCCCTCTCCTCTTCATCTTGAACCGTCAGCACCATATAGGTCCGTTTATTTACCTATTCTTTCCCTTTAAACAAGTTTTGTTTTGTTTTTTAAAGAAAAAGATGTTTTTATTGACTTCAGAGAGAGGAAGGGAAAAGAGATGGAGCCTGAAACCTGGGCATGTGCCCTGACTGGGAATCGAACTGTGACCTCCTGGTTCATAGATGACACTCAGTCACTGGGCCAACCCCGTTGGGTCTTCCTTATTCCTCCCTATGCTGCAGGAGTGGAAAATTGATGTTGGGCAAAACAGGCATGACCTAGACCGGTGCCCGGCAAACTCATTAGTCCACAGAGCCAAATATCAACAGGACAACGATTGAAATTTCTTTGGAGAGCCAAATTTTTAAAACAAACTATACAGGTAGGTACATTGTTATTAACTTAATTAGGGGACTCCTAAGCTGGCCTTTGCTAAAAACTCAAGGGGCCAAAGAGCCGCAGTTTGCCGACCACAGACCTATACCATTGTGAAGCCTATTTTCTCAATCAACCACATAATCATGCCGATACTCAAGTACCAAATGAGGTGCATGCTGTGAAGGCAAGAGGTGATAGAGGCTCCATCCTGGGAAGTAGCAGTGGAGATGCGGGGGGCAGAGCTGAGAACTCTGCAGCGATGAAGTCAGCGGGACTCGGTGATTGATTGGAGATCAGGACTGAGTGTGAGAGTGGTTTTCTGAGGCCCCGTTCATCCAGAAGGCATCTCTGGCAGAGAGCAAGGGTTGGGGAGACAGGTCCTGAGTCACTTCTGTCCCTGTGGGATTGGTGTGCTTATCTCACGTCTGCTTCTCCTGCAGGAAGCCTTCCCTGGATAGTCTGCCCTTGGCTAATGATGCTGACTCAGATCGATTACATATTAGCAATTCATAACATTCAGCCCAGGGCTCCTGTCGGTACTTCCCACCGGCACCTCACGTCCACCATCTGCTTCTCTAATCGCTTGTGTACGCGTCCCAGGTTAGAACATAAGATCCGTGTGGACACAACACATGCGACTACTGTTTCTTTTGAGACGACGGGTCACACTTGCTGAGCGTGTGCTGTGTGCTAGAATATACATTTGGATTCACCATATCACTAAGTGACTTTCTTGGGACACAGCCTTGTTTCTTATGAGTTCATTAATAATAACCTTCAGTTCCATAGATGGCAAATGTCTCCCAAGGCAATGGGAATGAGTGAGTTTATCGACATACAGTGAATTACATGCTCTGACATGCTAGTGTCATAGGTTCCTTATCTGGATCTACTTTCTTTTATTTATTTATTTTTAATATATTTTATTGATTTTTTTACAGAGAGGAAGGGAGAGGGATAGAGAGTTAGAAACATCAATAAGAGAGAGACATCGATCAGCTGCCTCTTGCACGCTCCCTAGTAGGGATGTGCCCGTAACCAAAGTACATGCCCATGACTGGAATCGAACCTGGGACCTTTTTAGTCTGCAGAATGATGCTCTATCCACTGAGCCAAACCGGTTTCGGCAGGATCTACTTTCTAATTAAAGTCCTGAAGCCCATGCTGCTCACGGTGTTGAACAGTCTTCAGCTGAACTTCAAGTGAACATGGGGTGATGGGCCCATAAGGGTGTTCCCAGTCTTAAGTTCTGCTTTTTGTGAGTTTTTCTTTAGCGCGTTACAAACTGTCACCTACGAATGCATCCGTGATAGGATTCCATGGCCCGTTCTTACTGCAGATGGGCCTCAGAGATGTGAGCATTGGAAAGTGGGCATTTTATTTTCCCGGCTGTGTAAGTGTAATATATTTAAAGACAGAAGCACTGTCCTGAAAGGTGATAGCCTGAACAAATCTATTTTAAAGGTGTGCTGGTCCGAGGCCAGGTGGCATAATGGGATGACATATGAGCTATTCACAGCTGAAGACCTGGCACGGGCTCCGTTGTGGGGTGCCAGGGCAATGACTGGAGAGGTGTCAGTTTGCCGGAGTCCTGTGCGGGCATCTGTGAACATCGCAGAACTGGCGTAAGGTCTAACATAACGTGTCCTCTGTCAGTTCTCCTGCCACGTTAGCCACCTCAGGTACAAAAGGGCGATTTGAAGGACTCCAATAGGCATTCCCAAGCCTGGCTTCCATAAGCGGTGAGAAACCAAGCCCGTCTGAAAGGGGACCGGCCTGATGAGAGGTGGGGAGTGGGCCTGGGAGTTGAAATGTAAGCTTTTCTGTTCTCTAGTCTTCATCTGGCTTGTTAATTGTTTAGCAAATACTAGTCGCTCCTCTTTCTGAGTCGTTATCACTTTAGGCATCTTCATCACTTTATCACTGGGCACTGGAGGCCTGGTGCACGAAATTCGCACATGGGGGCGGGGGTGTCCCTCAGCCCAGCCTGCACCCTCTCCAATCTGGGGTCCCTCTCACAATCCAGGACTGCTGGCTCCCGACTGCTCATCTGCCTGTCTTCCTGCTTGCCCCTAATCGCTTCTGCCTGCCGGCCTGATCACCCCTTAACCATTCTCCTGCCAGCCTGATTGATAATACTGCTCCCCTGCCAGCCTGTTTGCCACTAACTGCTTTTCCCGGTGGCCTGGTCACCCATAACTGCCCTCCCCTACAGGCTTGATCACCCCCAACTGCCTTCCCTTGCAGGCCTGGTCCCTCCCAACTGCCTTCTCCTGCTGGCCTGATCGCCCACAACTGCCCTCCCTTGTAGGCCTGGCTCCTGCCTTCTGCTGGCCATCTTGTGTCCACATGGGAAAAGGATTTTCAACCACATGGGGGCAGTCATCTTGTGTTGGAGTGATGGTCAATCTGCATATTACTCTTTTATTAGACAGGATAGAGGCCTGGTTCATGGGTGGGGCCAGCTGGTTTGCCCTGAAGGGTGTCCTGGATCAGGGTGGGGGTTCCCTTGGAACATGGAGTGGCCTGGGCAAGGGGCCTGTGGTGGTTTGCAGGCCAGCCATGCCCCCCAGTTGACCCAAGTGGAGGCCCTGGTATCTGGGATTTATTTATCTTATACAATTGAAACTTTGTAGCCTGGAGTGGAGCCAAACCTCCTGCTCGCTCCGTGGCAGCAGCCATTTTTGTTGGGATTTATTTATCTTCTATAATTGAAATTTTGTAGCTTTGAGTGGAGGCCTGGGCCTCCAGGTTGTGTGGAAAGCTTGGCTTCCTCCATAGCCAGGGAAACTCAAGCCGATCAAGAGCAAGTATGCAAATTAACCCAACCAAGATGGCTGCGGCCAGGAGCAACCCTCCCTCCTGCTTGCTCTGTGGCTGTAGCCATCTTGGTTCGGTTAATTTGCATACACACTCCTGATTGGCTTGTGGGTGTAGCAGAGTGATAGTTAATTTGCATATCACTCTTTTATTAGATAGGACTGGGTACCCTTCCTCTCCCTGGCTTCAGGTCCCCTGTAAATGCCAGTGATAGCATTCCAAAGAAGTGCTGTGACAAACTTACTGGTCCTAAAACAAACCAAACAAAACCCGTGACAACCCTAACTTGAATACTTGTAAAGTCATCTCTCAATAATCCTAGGGGCCTAATTAGACCGCTTACCGAGAGATTGTTTACTTTTTTTCATTTGCATTAGCCAAGAATGTCTGGTAATTATGCACTCAGCTTCCATTTGAGTAGCTTTCTGAAAGACTTAAAAGGCCGTCATCATTAATTCATATTTAATATCTGAATCTAAGGTTTCCTCATTGTAGTGACGCGCCGAGTGCTAGGCAGAAACATCACTTCATTTGAGAAAGCCAAAGTGCTCACAGGTAGCCATTAGCCTTTGATTTTTATTGAGAAAATGTATTTCAGCAGCTCACAGACTTGCCTCTGTTAACTTGACCTATTTCGCTCCTTACCTTTTGCATTTAGCATTTGCCCTTTGGATAAAATGATCTGATCAACGATTTGTTCAGAGGGGACTGTAGCCAGGAGGGCAGCGACGGTGGGTCACCCTGGCAAAGCGTACCCTCTTCTCTACCCAGGAGGAGGTTCAGTCTGGCACCGAGCTGCACCTGGACGTGTGGCATTTTTTAGGGCTCCTTCCAGGTTGATGTGCCCGAGGCTGCTTCCAGCTTCTGCTTCCCAAAGATCCCGCTGTGGAGGGGTCATCCCCCGTGGAGGGCGGGGCGCTGGAAGACAGGCAGACGGCTCTGCCCCCGACCTCTCTGCGCCTCCATCTCTTCTCCTTTGCCTCTGACTGTTAGGGTCTCAGGATCCTTCTCCCAGGGAGCCTGGGATGCAGCCTTCCCCCACACGCACCCCAAGTTCTAGGTGAGGGACTGTGCCCTGCTGACTGCTTCTGTGGAGCCCTTGGGTGAAGTCAACTCAGAGAAAGGCAGGAGGAGAAGCGGGGGCAGACCATGCTTATTGAACTGAAGTTAAAAAATAGTCTTGAATCAGTACCTCTCAGAATGAAAAACTCCTTCATTCTCTAAATCTGTATTAAGTGCCTACTATGTGCCTCTTACCATGCCAGGGCCTGGTCTACAGCTGCGACTCACAAAGGAAATCCTCTGCCTCGTGGGGGAGAGAGACAGTGTCCCCACCCCTAAAACAATGGGTACAGCCCAGGGTCCTTGAAGAGAGGCGATAGCAGGTGAGGGGACAGTCACCGGCAGGGAGGGAACTTGGGGAAGCTGCCCAAAGAGGGGGCATCCGAGGTGAGACTGGAAGCAGGAGGGGCGGCTCCATGAGGATGCCCTTGATGGGGTCGAGGGTGAGAGCTGGGAGCAGAGTCATCCAGAGAGAGGGGACAGGAGCTGCAGAGGGCTCCCGGGAGGTAGGGACAGGCCAGGGTGCCTGGAGAATGGGCACGCGGGTGGGGGCCAGGCCGTAGAGGAAAGAACGCCCTCTTTCAGAGCTCAGGTTTCAGGAGAAATGACTGTTCTTGGAAGGGGACGTTTTTCTGAACCTGCTGTCTCTGAGCCCCAGTGAAAGGTGGCAGTCCTCACCTCCACCGGCCGGCCTGCACCCCTCACCGGGCGTCACCGGCAGCCTCCGGCAGCGGCGTGTTGTAAAAGCGCCTCCCAGCCGCCCAAGGCCCAGCTGCTCAGTCCCAGGCGCCCATCCCTCGAACGGGAGGAGCAGAACCGCTTCAGAGGAGCAGAACCGCTTAAGAGGCTGCCGCAGTAACATTTGAGAAGATGAATAATTTAGAGCCGTGAACTCATGAATTATGGATCGTAAAAAGCGGCTCCTCACTCGCGATTAGAGATTCATGGTCTGCAGGCGGGAGCAGAGGGGAGGCGGCTGGCAGGCCTTCCCGGCGCACTTCATCGAAGCACAATTAGGCCCCGCACATTAGTGCCCCGACGCGCGGGCTGAGCCGGCTTCTGCCGTCGAGACCATTAAAGTTTAATGGGAGCAGCTTAAGCTAAGTGGTCGCGGATGATTCCCAGCCCGGCCGCCTGCGCTCCGCGAAAATGATCGTCTGCGCGCCAATTGTCCTCCGCGGCCACACTCGTCTTCGGGGCTGGTCTCCTAGACGTGTCTGTGTCCGCCCGAGACCGGGAGAAGCATGGCACAGCTGATGGCACAGCACTGAGGGGCTTGCTTGGGAAGGAGCATGGCACAGCTGATGGGCACAGCACTAAGGGGCTTGGTTAGGAAGAAGCCTGGCACAGCTGATGGGCACAGCTGATGGGCACAGCACACAGGAGCTTGCTTGGGAAGAAGCATGACACAGCTGATGGGCACAGCACTAAGGGGATTGCTTGGGAATAAACATGGCACAGCTGATGGGCACAGCACTAAGCAGCTTGCTTGGGAATAAACATGGCACAGCTGATGGGCACAGCACTAAGGTGCTTGG
>JAAGEH010000337.1:2419797-2461310 GCA_011751065.1 Lasiurus cinereus
ACAGCTGATGGGCACAGCACTAAGGGGCTTGCTTGGGAAGAAGCATGGCACAGCTGATGGCACAGCACACAGGGGCTTGCTCGGCGCGCAGGGCATTTGATGATGAACTCTGGAATTCCTGACACGTTCCTTGCAATTCTGGTGCCAAGATGCTACCGTCATAGGAGCTACTCCGTGAGGATGGAGTTAGCCAGCCAGATGGGTTTTCTCTTTTCTTTTGATTTTTAATTGATTTCAGAGAGAAAGGGAGAGGGAGAGAGAGAGAGAGAAACATCAATGATGAGAGAGAATTATTAATCAAGCCCGAAACCTGGGCATGTGCCCTGACCAGGAATGTAACTGTGACCTCCTGGTTCAGAGGTCAATGCTCAACCACTGCGCCACACCAGCCGGGTGATGTTATCTTTCTTTAAGGAGGACGTGCTGGGAGTTGTCCTCCGTACTCTGACCTCATCATTGAGCTGGTGGCACGGAGGCAGGACGAGCCAGCGGGTTTGCCGGGCTGAAGCTGTAGACGGCAGCTTAGCCCAATACCGTGGTCCGCAAACTGCGGCTCATGAGCCACATGCGGCTCTTTGGCCCCTTCAGTGTGGCTCTCCCACAAAATACCGCGGCCTGGGCGAGTCTATTTTGAAGAAGTGGCGTTAGAAGAAGTTTAAGTTTAAAAAATTTGGTTCTCAAAAGAAAGTTCAAGCGTTGCCCTGTTGATATTTCGCTCTGCTGACGAATGAGTTTGCCGACCACTGGCCCAACACGAATAGATTATGGCTTGGGCGTGTGAGACTCACCAGCCTGCTCACCTGACCCCAACCATCCAGGTGCCAAGACCTCGCAGCCTGAGATGCTGCCAGCAGCGTTCACGTACTTCGTGCAACCCACCTGCACCCGGGATCCAGCCTGTCCCTCGAGAGCTCGAAGCTCTGGCTGCCTCCGGATAGACTGCCAGGGAGGGACCCGCCGTGCGCAGCTCAGTGTGCCTACATGATCTGGATTCTTCTCTGCGGCCTTTTGCTCTCACTGGCCACTGGCGACTTCTCCTTCTACCCCTGGGACCTATGCAGCTCCCAGAAGGAGGCATGCTCTCCCCGCCCCCCAATATCTCCCCGCCCCCATGGCTCCCTTGCCCTCTCGTCCCCCTTGTCCCCTAAGCGAAGCCATTCCTGCAGCCCCTGCGCTTAATGAAGGGGCATGTCCCAGACTTGTTGCGACTCCATGAAACCCTCCCTTGCACCCATGTCCCAGGCCTGTAGGATCTCATTTTGCACTCCTCGTATTCCTCTCTGAGTGAGTCTGCCTCTCCCGTGCGCGCGCACACACACACACACACACACACACACTCATTTGCCCATCACACCCTACATGGCAGGGGTGGGGAATCTTTTTTTCCCCAAGCGCCATTTGGATATTTATAACGCCATTCACAGGCCATAACAAATTACCCACTTCAGCCGAGACCGGTGTGGCTCAGTGGATAGAGCGTCGGCCTACGGACGGAAGGGTCCCGAGTTCGATTTCGGTCAAGGGCATGTACCTTGGTTGCGGGCACATCTCCAGTGGGGGGTGTGCAGGAGGCGGCTGATCTATGTCTCTCTCTCATCCATGTTTCTGGCTCTCCATCCCTCTCCCTTCCTCTCTGTAAAAAAAAACAAAAACAATAAAAAACATATTTTTTAAAAAAAATTATCCGCTTCAAACTCAGCCCGCTAGAGTTGGCGGAAGAATGAACTCACGCTAACGCCTTGGCAGAGGAAGACCAAATGCTTGGAGGGTCTCCCACAGCCCCCGGCCGCGTTCCGCACCCCGCTCTGTGGGTGGCATCGTGCGGAGGGCGAGATTCCCTAACGCTTTCTGCCCTCAGCTCCCCGGGAGTGAAGGTGGGTGCGGTGCCCTACCCGTTGGCACGGGGTCCGCACGCGGTGGGCGCTTGGTGTTGCACGGACGGAGGGGGTGTCTCTCCTTGGCTCTGGGGTGATGGGAGAGCGGATGATCCCCAAACCAGGCCAGGCGTCCTCCTGGTCTATTGCTGCCACCGACGAGTTAACCGAACCCACTTGAGGCTCCTGCTGGCACTGCCCGCTGACTGCGCCTTTTCTAGCGAAGCCGTTCCTGTAGCCCCTGCGCTTGATGAAGGGGCAGGTCCCAGACTTGTTGCGACTCCATGAGACCCTCCCGGGACGCATCCAGTAACTATTAACCTGGGTGTGTGTGGGCTCTGGTTCAGGGGCTCAGAGAACGGCTGTTAGCCAAGGTCAGGGCAGAGAGGTGCCGCTTTCCTCCCTCCTCCCCCCTACGCCTTCCACCCCCCACCCCTGCTCACTGCAGCGCCCATAGAGGCATCGATCAGTTTGTGTTGTTAAATAACAGCAGGAGGAGTTCAGGACCAGAAGATAAATCTAAAAGTCTCCATTCCAGTACTCAGGGCCCTTCTGTGTCTATACACCCCCTCCCCCCACAAAAGAAAGATGGATGTTTGTTCTTAAGCATCTCCAGGGATGGCTCCAAGCCCTCGCTCTCATCCTGTGCTCCATTATCCCGCCTGCTCACCAGGAAGGCGGTTTCCCCTCACGTCTGATCTTAATCTCCTGCTGCGATGTGCACTCACTTCCTTCCGTCTTGCTTCAGGGGGGACTGAAAGCAGCTCACCAGCACCCACCCACTACCTGCCCCTGAAGATGTCGGTCATGCTCCAGGCGCCCTTCTCTTCCTAGTGCTCATGGGCCTCTCTCCTGGTGCCTTTTCCTTTGGAGACTCTTCCTTTTCAGCCTGTCATTGCTCTGACCGCAGCAGCTAATGTCAGGGCCCATCCATTCAGCTCTGACACTTTGTCCTGCATCTTTTTCCCGCTCTCCCACTCTGTGTGACCTCAGGAGCCCTGACAGAGAATCAACGTGCGTCACGCTAACGTGCTCGAAGGCTGGGGACTTCTCTCCAGGTGCCCTGTCCAGCGCCCCCCCTCTCCATTTCCACGCTGACGGGTGACCTGGTTTTCTTGTCTTATTTCTCCCTTTTGCAGCAGAAGTAGCCACAGCGTCAGTTTCTGAGTCCCTGGTCCCTCAGGCTCTGCCAGGATAGCTTAGGGGCGAGGAGAAGGAATAGGCTACATTCTCTTCCCCTCTTGCCTTTCCCAGGCCTAGAGGCAAGACCCCCCAATACCACGCGCTGCCCACTCCCAGCTCCTGGAACACTGATCTCCTTGGGAATCTGAGATAAGAATTTGGGAATAATGTGAAAGGAAGATGAACTGGAGGAGGGAGGGTGCGGGTAAGAGGGTACAACTTGTGTCCACCATCTAAAAATAGAAACATCTCCCTAAAACACTAGAAAGGAGATAATGAGGGGCGGGAATGAGGATGAAGATGAATTAAACAGTAAGACCAAGAGAAGAAGCAGAGCAGTGAGAAAGCACACACATGAACAGGTTTGAAGAAGGCAAAAAACACTTTCATTTGTGATCTCCAAGCAGGAATAAACAAGCATGACATTCTAGGATAGTGGTTCTCAACCTTCCTAATGCCGTGACCCTTTAAGACAGGTCCTCATGTGGTAGTGATCCCCAACCATAAAATTATTTCCGTGGCTACTTCATTACTGTCATTTTGCTACTGTTATGAACTGTAATGTAAATATCTGATAGGCAGGATGTATTTTCATTGTTACAAATGGAACATCATTAAAGCCTAGGGATTAATCACAAAAACAATATGTAATTGTATATTGTGAAATATTTATTTCTAATTACAAATAAATGAAATTCTGTCTTGAATTGTGGTGTAGCATGGGCAACAGTCTTCATATGACAACAGTAAACTCCATGGCTACACTTTGCTACACCGAGGAGCGGTGTGTTGGTTCCTAAGACCATGGGAAATAGGTGTTTTCTGCTGGTCTTAGGCGACCCCTGCGAAAGGGTCATTCGACCCCCCAAGGGGTCGCGACCCACAGGTTGAGAACCGATGTTCTAGGATAAGCACGGTGACTCAAACTGATAACATAAATAAAACACGATTTCCTGTGGCTGGCTGTGTTGCCCACGCCGTGAATTCAGTGACTCCTCATGGACCGGTTACCAGGCACAGCCTCTGCTTGGTTGAGGGTAGGCATTATCCACTTGACCCCTTACCAGTTCTGAGCAGTGTGATGCTTCAGGGAGATCCCTTGACTGTAGAGTTGTCGTTGAAACTAGCGTGACTTCAAAGTAACTTGGAATTCAAAGCAGAAATATGGGTCGTATTATGTTTTCTCCTTCTAAGTGAAGATTACGTTAATGAGACTGCAATTATCACAGGGCACACCCTTGATTTAGTGGATGCCAATGCATTTAACTTGGGGAAGACGACATTTGGTCCTGTTTGCACATTTACACTTTGGTCAAGTTAAAGTGGCATCTTTTCAGAAAAAAGACAAGAAAGGAATAGTTAATTTCCTTTTCAGTCGATGTTGTTAATTTTGAATAGTCCTAGGCAACAGGCGTGCATTTTAGAAAGAAATCTCTCCTTCATGAATCCTCCAAAAGTCACTGCTAATAGTGTTTGCTCTCCCCCAGTTGGGTGGCACCGTCTGAATTGTACACTGAACTCGAAACATCTAACCTATAATTAAAACGTCAAAAGCCTCATGCCTTGTACACTTGGTAACGGGAGCCTTAGCAAAGAGAAAGGAGGCCTTCTTAGTAGTTTTCACACAACCTAGAGATGTCACTTTGATGACGGTTGATGCAGGGGAGAGCTGGTGTGTGTGTGTGTGTGTGTGTGTGTGTGTGTGTGTGTATCATTTTCAGTGCACAGTGCACTGTTTCTTATGTAGCGAGGGCTCAGCAGTGGTATTGGGCCTGGGCCTGAGTTGTGTAAATCAGATACTGTGAGCTCAGCACTCCACATTGGTTAGCATCTCTGGTGTCAGGCGACAAGTTCAGATAAACCAAATACCTGATGTGCAAGAACATAACGTGTGTAAGAACTCACCTGGATGTGGGATCCCAGATGTTAAGCCGCCGATACCTTTCACTTTGACTTTAAACCAAGCTCAGGACACTGGGACTGAGATCTAAACTGCATTTCTTCGGAGGATTGGCAACAATCGTTCCATTTTAATTGATGGCCATCAACCATCTAACCTGGTTTTTAAAAGAATTTATAAGCCCCGCAAACACAGGAGGTAACATCTACATGGAAGAAAATCATCCTTATGTTGAGCCACTTCTGATGTTATTCTGATCTGAAATCAAGATGTTGATTAGAGGCCAAACCGGTTTGGCTCAGTGGACAGAGCATTGGCCTGCAGACTGTAAGGTCCCAGGTTCGATTCCGGTCCAGGGCATATACCTACCAGGGATGTGCAGGATGCAGCTTATCAATGTTTCTAGCTCTCTAGCCCTCTCCCTTCCTCTCTGTAAAACATTAATAAAATATATTTTAAAAAAAAGATGTTGATGAGAGGATTGAGTTTTGCTAAGTAAATTCTTATGGCTCCTTCCCAACCACCCTCTGTCTTAGGATGGAGACCTTTGCCGCCAAACCAGCAGTGTGTGTGTTTGCCCTGTTGTCCACGCTTTAAAAGCAGCTCTTTATTGTCGTCCAGTGTAAAACGGATTTCTCCGTGAATAACCCAGTCTGCGATGCTGATTGAGTTGCACGTACAAGCCGGTGCGCTGCAGCGTGTGCCGTGGGAGACGGAGGAGGGAAGGAATGTGTGCGGAGGAGCGCCACGGGAAGCCGGTGCCAGCCTGCGTGGTGCGGGGCGGAGCCGGGCATGCGGGTGAGAGCTTTGAGCGGGTTCACGCTGGGCCTGGTGGCAGGATGGCAGGGTCTTCAGATGGCAGCAAGCTGCTGCCGATAAGGTCACATCCTTATCGGAACTCATGCTTTATTCATTTTCGCTTTGAAAGATTAAAGAAGAAGTTGTGCCTGGAATTCATCAATTTAAAAAAAAATATTTTGTGAGGTTACCGTGTCTTGCTTTAAAGATAAAGATTCTGTTATTTTAAGCTGCTCCTCCTCTCTTTGATTAATTAGCGAAGGAGAGGGAGGGAGAGAGAGACAGTGAAGGAGGAAGAGAGAGAGAAAAAGAGAGAGGGGGGGAAATCTTTATTTGATTTTCATTTTGGTTACTGCATAATCCATTCTTTTTTTTTTTTCCAATTACAGTTGACATTCATTCTATATTAGTTTCTGGTGTATAGCATAGTGGTTAGACATTTATATAGCAGATGAAGTGATTCCCCCCTTAACTTTAATCCCCACTTGGCACCGTACATGTTTATACAATATTATGACTAAGTTCCCCGGCTGTACGTTACATCCCGTGACTATTTTGTAAAACTACCAACCGGTACTTCTTCCTTTCTTCACCTTTTTCACCCAGTCCCCCCAGCCCCCTCCCACCTGGCAATCATCGGTTTGTTTCTGTATCTATGAGTCTGTTTCTGGTTTTGATTCAATTATATTGTTTTTTAAATATGAAATATAAGTGAAATGAGATGGTGTTTGTCTTTCTCTGTCCAATTTATTTCACTTAATATAATATCCTCAATGGCCATCATGCCAATGGTAAGATTTCACTCTTTTTTATGGTTGAGTAGTATTCCCTTACATATATATATATATATATATACACCATCTTCTTTGTCCAGCCGTCCACTTAGGTTGCTTCCACATCTTGGCTATCGTAAATAATGCTGCAATGAACATAGGAGTGCACATATCTTTCCGAATTCGTGTTTTGGATACTTTGGACAAATACCCTGAAGTAGAACTATCCATATAATAAAGTAGTTCTATTTTTAATTTTTTGAGGACTCTCCATACTATTATCCATAGTGGCTATACCAATTTACAACCCACCAACAATACACAAGAGTTTCCTTTTCTTTACATACTCAACAACATGCGTTGTTTGTTGACTTATTGATGATGGCTATTCTGACAGGTGTGAGGTGGTAATTCATTGTGGTTTTAATTAGCATTTCTCTGATAATTAGTGACGTTCAGCGTCCTTTCATGTCTGTTGGCCATCTGTAAGTCCTCTTTGGAGAAGTGTCCATTCAAGAAGTGTCATCTTCCCATTTTTGAGTGGGTTGTTTGCTTTCTTATTATTACGTTGTTTGACCAACATTTTGGATATTAATCCCTTATTGGAATTGGCATTGGCAAATACCTTCTTCCAATCAGTAGGCTGCCTTTTCATTTTGTTGATGGTTTCCTTTGCTGTACAAAAACTTTTTAGTTAGATATAGTTCCACTTGTTTGGTTTTTATTTTGTTTCCTTTGCCCAAGGAGATGTATCAGAAAAAAAATATTCCTAAAATCAATGTCAGAGACTTTGCTGCCTATGTTTTCTTCTAGGAGTTCTTTGTTTTGGGGTTCTTACATTTAAATGACGGCTCTATTCTCACCTGTTCACTCTATACCCCTCTGTTATCATATTTGTAACTTTCACCTATCATACCTCTTGTATTTTAATATTAGGAGGCATTTTAGCACGAGGCAAGACCACTGATTAGAGTTCTGTGTGTGCTATTGGAGTGTGGCAGTGTGAGCGGACAGGACAACCTGGGGTGATGAAGTGCCTTATATGGCTATTCTTCTTATGTTCAACTGAAAATAACAGAATCTTTATCTTTAGAGCAGTACACAGGAGCGCTGTGAGTTATTTAATTGTTTGGATAACTGAGGGAAGACCTCACCCTGGAAAACACTCAATTCCTGATGACGTTTTAGTTTTATTTTATTGTGAAAATGATTTACTCCTTCTGTGTCAGGTGTTCTAAAACTTTCACCAAAGATTACGTAAAGAAATTCTTGGCTGTTCCTTTGAAAACCTGATCGATTTCTTCTGCAGAGGAGGTGAAAATGTAATGTGTGCTAGTTATGCGACCAGAATAAACATCTCTCAAATATTTCTGTGTTGCCTTACCAGGCATTTGAGATTGAAAGCAGATCTAGCCTGTTTCTCCAAAAACTGAACTCCTCGCTGGGAGGTAATCTCTGTTTCTGAGATGAAGAATGGTTCGTACTTCATTTTTGGAACTAGCGCTGAAGAATCGTGGGCTGTAGGGTTGCAGTGTAAATCTAGCAGGAGAAGGAAATATTTGCGATGTGATGGGGAGGCTATGTGGGGAAGTGGAAATAGCCTGAGGCTGGTATTGGGGGAACTGTTTCCAGATTCCACCTCGTAATCGTCTATCATTGGCTCCAGTGCCATTTCTAAAATGACGATTATGCTAATTCACCAGGGTATGGAAATATCAGAAAAGATAAGGTCCCTTCACCGGGTGTCTGGCTCAGGGCAGATGCTGAGTAGATGCTCTTGTCCTCCCATCTTCCTCTCCAGTGTTTCCATGGAGAACTGCCTCTTTCTTACGACTCCCCTTGACATTGAGCTTTCATTTCTGACCCATTGTTATGCTCACCTGCTCGGTGTGAGGAAGCCCAGTCCTGTCACATAACTCGCCTGGCAGAGTTTCAGGGAAATGCATCTTAAAGAGAAATAAGATGCTGCCTGCCTACCAAGCGAAGCATCTGGGAGCTGGCAGAGGACTCGTCAGTGCCAAATAATGGCTTCCTCGTCGCTGTCCATCAGTCAGCAGAGTAATGCTATTCTGTAATTTCTTTTCTCCCGTTCTTCCTCTGAATCCTCCACCTCCCGTGCACAAAGACAGGAGGGATTGTTTCAATTCTGTGTTTAGTTCAGAGGTTCCAGGTTGTGGGTGTTCTCTCGCCAGTGAATCGGGGAGACATGCATGTCATCACTGAAGTTTGAAAGCGCATCTCCGGGCTGGCTGGGAGATGGGCCTAGCAGCCGCATCTAAGTCGGGTCAAAAGCTGAGCCCGGATCAGTACAAAACACCCATGTTCCCAGCTCCCCAGATGCCGTGTCTACTGTGGGGATGACTCTGAAACAGAGCTAGAAAACGTGGGGACACTTCTCAGGCAGCAGTTCCAGAGCCCCTGTTTATACAGGCGGAGGGGAAGGGGCTCTGTCCCAGGATGCGATTTAGATCACGGGGCAGAGCACAGGAGTACAGCCTGCAGGTAAAGCTGGACCAGTTTCAACTCTAAATGTCTAGGTAGGTTTGTTTTCTTTAGACCTAGATCCTGTTGATTTCTGCCTTTGGGGTGACAGTCTCCACTGTATGCTTCACACACACACAAAACACACACACAAAACACACACACAAAACACACACACACACATACACACAAACACACACATCACACATAAACACAAACACACACACAAACACAAACACACACACAAACACATACACACACACAATATTGATATATACAATGTGAAAGTGTGGTTCTCATTATTAAGATGTTGACCTAACATTAGACTGGTGATCAGAAATGCTACAGATAAGCAGAAATGTTTTTGAAAACAACATCTGCACTTTTGTGCATTTTGAAAGATCTCACATTGCACTATATCTGTATTTATTTATACACACATTTATATGTTTGTCTCCAGATACGATTTATATTTCTATAACATATGCATGTATGTGTGTTTTAATTCTGGTAAGTTATTTCCTAGAAGAGAGTAAATTTTCAGAGTAACATCAGCCTTGAGGTTCCCATTTAATGAAGAGAACCAGACATTTCTAACAAGCACTCCCTGAGTTAAAACCTAAGAGGAATTGCTCCATTGTTCTGTTTGGTTGTTTCTGTGAGTTGGAGGGGAGAGAGAGAAGATTTAGGATTTTTCAGATTTAAACACTTGTTTGCTACTTGTATAGGTCTGGTTGTTATTGATGTACTATCCTTTTTTTTTTTTTTTTACAAGATGAATTAGTAGCCATTACTGTATGTATATATTACATTTTTGCCCAAATGTTATAAAATGCATTTGTTATTAATATAACAACAAAATGAAATATTCTAAATTGGCTTACATGTTATTAAAGAAGAATGTACATTTAGTTGACAAATTAGAGCCACATTTTTCCAAAGAAAATTGTGAGGACAAATATTCGATCCTTTATGCTAAGAGTATAGAAAGCTGCAATAGAAGAACATAAGAAGAATAACCATGTGAGGAACTACGTCACCCCAGGTTGTCAGTTCCTTGCAGGTGGTGGTGTGGTAGGAAAGGGAGGACTGAGGCAGGAGGACTCAGGGTCTGTTCCCCTTCGGAACAGAAGCTTGATGTTATGTCAGAGTAGATTTAATTAGATGTGCATTACCTTAAGGCAGTGGTTCTCAACCTGTGGGTCGCGACCCCTTTGGGGTCAAACGACCCTTTCACAAGGGTCGCCTAAGACCATCGGAAAATGCAGATATTTACATCATGATGCATCACAGTAGCAAAATTTCATGGTTGGGGGTCACCACCACATGAGGAACTGTATGCAAGGGTCGTGGCCTTAGGAAGGTTGAGAACCACTGCCTTAAGGGGTCCCTTAAATAACCTGTAGGCAACCTGTGGTGCCTAGCTTTATATTCTGCGTTGTTTCTCACTTTCTGTATCATAAATATTGTCCTGGGCGTGGAAAAGTACATCTCAGGGTTACAAGCACGCCCACACGCCAGAGATTTCTGCATTACAGGGAAACAGAAGTAGCCCCTTTACCTATACGACAAACATACAGCCTTTTAGAGCTTGAATGGCAGCAGGAAAAGGAACTGAGGCTCCATGGAGAAGTGGTGGGTTCTGAGTCAAGGCTGAGCCTGGAGTGGTTCGGAGAGCCAGGCAGTCTGCACGCATCTTAAAGGATGTACAGAGCCTCGAGGGGCACTCAACAGCTGGGACAACTCTAACAACACAACAGTGATGCCATTTGGATTATAAGCCAGAGAATAAAATAAATATCCCCGGCCCATATTGACATAAATCAATAACTGAATAACTGACTGGGGGGTAAGGGACGGCATCTCCTTGCAGTAAAATTCTATTGGGTAAATATAGAGGGGAAGGAGGGACATGCAAATTCACCATTAGGCGCCACCACGGTTGTGGTAGTTATCGCAGGTGAGATCCATCAATGGATGCTCACGTCGGTGGGAGAAAGTTGGAAGAGAAACGGGATATTTTAAGTCTCAAGCTATCCCCCCATTTACTTATCCATGAGAAAGTATTACCTTACAGCAGAGGAAACTTCCATATTCCCCAATGATCATAGTTCATGTCACTTGTATGAAGACGTGTCCATATCATGTACCATTGATAAGAGTCACCAGGAAGCACACAACATTACTTCTGTGGTATTCTTTTTTAAAAAATATATTTTATTGATTTGTTACAGAGAGGAAGGGAGAGGGATAGAGAGTTAGAAACATCAATGGGAGAGAAACATCTATTAGCTGCCTCTTGCACACCTCCTACTGGGGATGTGCCTGTAATCAAAGTACATGCCCTTGACCGGAATCGAATGCGGACCTTTCAGTCCACAGGCCGATGCTCTATCCACTGAGTCAAACCGGTTAGGGCATGTCTGTGGTACTCTTGACAAAAGCACACATCTCAACATAATCATGAGGAAGCATCACACACCACCAATTTGGAAAACATTCCAGAAAATAACATCAGGACCCGTTAAAAGTGGCCAGGTCATGCCAAAACAGGTGTGGCTCAGTGGATAGAGTGTCGGCCTGCGGACTGAAAGGTCCCAGGTTCGATTCCGGTCAAGGGCATGTATCCTGGTTGCGGGCAAATCCCCAGTAGGGGGTGTGCAGGAGGCAGCTGAACGATGTCTCTCTCTCTCATCGATGTTTCTATCTCTCTATCCCTCTCTCTTCCTCTCTGTAAAAAAATCAATAAAATATATTTTAAAAAAAAGTGTCCAGGTCATGAGAGTCTGAGAAACTCTCATGGATGAGAGGAGACCCAAAGATATACTGACTAAATGCACCGTGGACTCTAGGTTTAGATCCCAGAACAGAAAAAGAGAGCATTAGTGGGAAAACAGGCGAAGTGCGGAAACAGTCTGCAGGTTAGCTGGTTAACGTGTTATGCCAATGTTAATGTCCTGGTCTTTTCTTTTTTAAATACTAGAGGCCTGGTGCCTGAAATTCTTGCACAGGTAGGGTCCCTAGGCCTGGCCAGTGATCAAGTCCAATCTGTGGGGTGACCGGTGAAGCGATCAGGGGGCCCCTGCTGGCACCTATCTTGGCTGGTATGGTGCCACCTGCTCACCGCCTCCGCTGCCACTGCCATATGCCTGGGGGCGGGGGGCGGCTCTGCTTGCACCTGCCTTGGTTGGCCTGGAGTATGTGGGATGGGGCAGCTCCTGCACTAAGCGTCTGCCCCTGGTGGTCAGTGTGCATCATAGTGACTGGTCGTTCTGCCGGTCTGTTGTTCAGTTGATTTGCATATTAGGCTTTTATTATATAGGATATTTTTATTGATTGCAGAGAGGAAGGGAGAGGGAGAAAGAGATAGAAACATCAACGACGAGAGAGAATCATTGATCGGCTGACTCCTGCACGCCCCCTACTGGGGATTGAGCCCGCAACCCCGGGCATATGTCCTGACTGGAAATAGAACCGTGACTTCCTGGTTCCTAGGTTGACGCTCAACCACGGGAGCCACGCCGGCCGGGCTTGAGTGCCCCGGTCTTGCGCAGTGTGCCCCGGTTGTGTAAGCTGGAGGCAAGGTGAAGGGTGCACGGGAACTTCTCTGGCTTCTCCTGTTATGCAAACTTATCTGATCTGAGCCGGGCAGGCGGGAGGATGAGTAATCACTCTGAACTCGAGGCCTTCAGGATGCTAAATATTTGTCTTTGAAAAAATAAAATGATTTAAAAAGGAGATATTCCAACCTCTCCCCGGGAGAGGAGGACAGGGAGAATTGATGCTGCGTGCTCTCATGGTTCAGTTGCTTGCAGCCTTTTAGCTGCGTGTGCGCTCACGGATCCCCCACTTCGCAAGAACCACACCCAGGTTGCGCCCAGACCCATAGAGAAATGCCTGTTAAAGAAGGCAGAAAGCTTGCTTCTGCCTGACCGCCACCCTGCGACTCTGTGTACTTGTGATCATGTCGTATTTTTCCAGTGCTTTCACATAAGTGACCATGTTGGACTTCCACGTCAACCCTAAATCAGGAGGGAGGTGCCACACTGTACAGAGGAACAGGCTTGGAGATGTTAGGCCGTTTGCCCGAGGTCAGGAGGCCAGTGCCAGGAGAGCTGGTGGGGCCAGTCAGCTGCCCCCTGCTCTGATCTCACTCTCCCCACCAGGCAGGGTAGCCCCCAAACAGCACGCCTGCTCGACCCAGAAATAACAGCTGTCGGCTGTGGCCACACAGAGCAAGATGGTGCTGAGATTGCCTCTGTCCTGGGCAGGCAGGCAGGCAAGCAGGCACTGGCTCGTGCCGGCCGTGGCAGACTGTTCTACTCCTCTCGGCACCCTTCTGCTGCCCAGAAGCCTTGTTTTGGAGGACCCCAAAGACGAACCAGAAATCAGAGGAAGCAGAGTGTGTTGCCACTTGCCTTGCACGCTCGCTGGTGTCACACCTGCAGCACAGCGTGACGGGTCGCAGGAGGAGTCGCTGTCTCCTGTCACATGGAGGGAGGATGCTTCACTGCCACGTTCCGAGGTCCAGGAGCTGGGAAATCTGTCCCACATCGGCATGTGAGCTTCCGCATGGCCTACATCCGGGACGAAGGCATCTGGACTCAGCAGAGACTTCGCAAAGCAAAGCCCACGCACAGACCGGTATGCATTGTGGGACGAGGACCCGAAGGAAGTCTGCACGGAGAGCACCAGCTCATGGAAACGCTCCGTGCTCAGAGCAGAGCCCCGGCCCAGCCCGGCGGCCACCTCTGCAGGCTCCGTGCGCCCACCAGCCCGTGGCTGGCTGTTTCTCAGGCTCAGAGAGCTGTCAGCCTCGCTCTTGTGGCCCCAAGACCCGATCGCTTGGAAATCTGAGGCTGGGTGTTCCTATTTGAAATCCTTCATAAAAGTGGACTCTGGCTGAGCATCCACCTATGAGCCAGGAGGTCACGGTTCGATTCCAAGTTGCGGCACATACCTGGGTTGCGAGCTTGATCCCCTGTGGGGGGCCTGTAGGAGGCAGCCGATCCATGATTCTCTCTCATCATTGATGTTTCTCTCTCTCTCCCTCTCCCTTCCTCTCTGAGATCAATGAAAATATATATATTTTAAAAGTGGGATGTTTTTGAGGGGCTTCCTTGTCTGTGTTTTGTTTGGAACTCAGCCTCCAGGGGCCTGCAGAGACTCGCCACTCCCTCTGACACACTCCATGTGAGTGACGGGAGCCGGGACCAGCGGCCCCGTGTCTCTGGAGGAGGCAGGACAGCGTGTGTGTTTGTGGGTGTCCTCAGCTTGGCCAGGTCTCAGTGTCACCGTGGCGTTCACCCTCCACGCTGGTCTTAGGCACGCGTGTGGTGGGAGGGACGTTTGTTTTCTGACTCGGGAAGAGCTTGAATGAACTCGTTCTCGCCCTCCGGAAGGCTTGGGCCGGCCTTGTCCTGAGGTTTGCTTCCCATCGGTCGGAGCCCCGGATATAAAAGCGTTTCCACCGTGGCTGCTTGTTACCTGTCACGCGAAGGACCAGCTGTGAATCTATGAGACGGTCCGAACAGTAAGCAGTTGCAGAAGCCACTTGGATGGAGTGTCAGTAAGCCGCCCAGTCTCCTTGATGGGGTTAAAAAAAAAAAAAGTAAATAAAATGTCAGCCCAGCTCCTCGAGGCGGATGAGGCAATTACCCAATTCCCTCGACCTCTTCACTTCAGTCTCAGGCAAATGTTTGCTGAGAGTTTAGAGACTGCGCAGTTTATGCGCCGCTGGATGGACTTCATTCATTTGGGAGAGAATGGTCCCCCCCCCCCCCCAGCCCCACACACACCCCGCCCCCCCGCCCAGTGAGCCTGGCCTGGGTGTGGTACTGCGCAGGTCTGTTCTTCGCGAGGAATGTTCTGTGAGTTGGACCATCGATGCAGCAACACGTTGAATTCGGTTGGCATCTGGTTTTAGCCAGCTTAAGCTAAAAAGCAGAGCTGCTAGCATTTACTGGCCGTTTCTGTCTGCCTGACCTGGTCTCAGCTAGATGGTCTCCCTTAATCTCTTCAGAAGTCCAGAAGCTCGGTGGTTACACCCCCACTTTCCAGCGGGCAAAACAGAGGCCCCCGTGTTCTTGCTCGAGACGGCGCAGCTGTGAGGCTGGAACCGCAGCCCCGGGAGCCCGCACCCTCGTGTTCTTTCTGCCCCCGATCTCAGCACAGCCCGGCAGTGTGGCCACTTCCTGACACACTGAGCGGACGGTCCCTGGAGAACGGGAGGCTGTTAGCGGGAGATAGTGGAGACACGGGCAGGTGTTTAGTGTGTCTTAGCATCCCTTGATGGATGGATGGCAGGCATTCCGCCGTCAGTTCCTGGAAGGTGGGTAGAAATGGGGTTGGGCCATAATCAGGGCGTAAGATTGCCAGTTTGTGTGCAGATGATGGCTGATCATTGTGTTCCCAGAGGAGACTGTTTCTCTGGAAGTGAGGGAGGCCCATATGCCGCTCGTAAGGGACCAGAGGTGACATCAGAGAATCCAGCAACGGACTGAGCCCGAGTGTCCTGGCAGGTGGTTAAAGGGCCATTTTACCCAGGGGGGGACTTCTACAGGTAAAACGGGCAGGTGGGGTTATTCTGTGTCTCTTCTAGAAGTAGCTGAAGGGGGTGTAACAGTCTTTCCCAGACATTGATGGGAGGCAGATTCAGCCAGGACGCCAAGCCAAAGGGGGACTTTTTAAGTTTTACGAGCTCAGGGTTTCCATGAAAATCACAGTAACTTGGAGGTTAGAGGTTTCACCTCCTCTGTGCTGGGAGCACCCCCTCTCACTGTGGACCACGTGGTTCAGAGCAGAGCCTTGGGGAAAAGGGAAGATTGTGTTCCACGCTGGCCGGTAGCTATCCATTCAGACCGCTTCATGCAGCAGCCACTGGCCGCGGCCTGCAGAGGATGCGTGCCTACCACCTACTGAGGAGTGTGTGAGAGGGACGCTTCTTCAGGGCTACACTGACCAGGATTTGGGGCCAAGATATTTGGTACCCGTTTCGGGGGAAGACTGGGGAGCACATCAGTTTCAAACGTCAGTAGTTTTTGGGTGGATTTAGCTGATCGGAAGGTCAGCTGTTGCTGGCGCAGTGGAAGGTCCCTGTGGGTCCTGAGTCTTGAATTTATTTCTGTAAACATCACGGCCCCGGTGCCTCAAGCCCATTCCATAAAAAGCCACTTTGCCCCGCCGTGCCTTCTGGGAAAACAGACTTGTTTTACGGCCTGTCTCGTTGTAGCTGTAGCTCCGCTTGACAAATAGACATTAAATAAAGAACAATTGTTGCGACTTCCTCTGGGGCTTTGGCGAGTTCTCCATTCACAGGGCGCGTGGTAAGTGGCTGGTGGCGTTTTCTGAAAGTTACAAAGGGTCATCTGCCAGGAGGGCGTATATTGTTTTTTTATTTTATTTTATTTTATTTTGTTGGTTTTGTTTTGTTTGGGGGGAGGGCTTTACTGGTTCTAGAATGCTGACAGTCACTAACATTTACATGATGTACTAACCTTTCTCAAATCATTGAGGTGATCTCATTCTGTCCTTACTGCATCCTTTATAAAAATGAAAGCCACATATACTCTTTCAGTTTGAATTTAAACACAGTCCGATTTCCAGAGATATTCCCTATCAGCTTCTTAATAGGTTAATATACTTTTTAAAAATATATATTATTGATTTTTACAGAGAGGAAGGGAGAGGGATAGAGAGTTAGAAACATCGATGAGAGAGAAACATCAATCAGCTGCCTCCTGCATTCCCCCCACCCCCCACTGGGGATGTGCCCGCAACCAAGATAGATGCCCTTGACCGGAATCGAACCTGGGACCTTTCAGTCCACAGGCCAATGCTCTATCCACTGAGCAAAACTGGTTTCGGCAATATTTATACTCTTTTTAAAAATATATATATTTTATTGATTTTTTACAGAGAGAAAGGGAGAGGGATAGAAAGTTAGAAACATCAATGAGAGAGAAACTTCGATCAGCTGCCTCCTGCACATCCCCACTGGGGACATACCCGCAACCAAGGTACATGCCCTTGACCGGAATCAAACCTGGGACCCTTGAGTCTGCAGGCCAACGCTCTATCCACTGAGCCAAACCGGTCAGGGCAGTTACTATTCTCTTATTTCTCTTCTCACATTTTCTCTATTTTATTATCTCGAGCTGTTTTCCTTCCAGTCACTTTACACCTATTCCGATGTCAGGCCTCGCAGAGGGCCTTTGAGGCACAATGCTATCATTTGTTCTCTTGCTTTTCTTTTTGGTGAGGTTTGAAGTAAAGTTGTGACTTCTCTTTGTCTCCTTGGTTTTCCCACCCACCCCCCCCCTCCTTCACCCTCCCCAAATATTGACCAAAGTCTCTGAGTCAAGCATGGCCGGGTCAGAGGTCAAAGCATGCCTCTCTGACACTTGAGCAGGGGTGGCGGAGACAGTAGGATTTCAAGCCAAGAAGGAGAAAGGCGTCCCAATGGCACGAGGTTCGGGGTGGGGGAGGAGTTCCTGGGACCTGCACAGACCGGGGAGGGGGGTGCCTGGGACGGGAGGCGGGAAGAGGCCGAGGTGGAAGCCAAAGCAGGAGCCAGGGTGAGAACGTCAGCCTAAGTGGGGCCGTTGCAGGCCTTTAAGTAGAAGAGCAAAATGACCCCTGTCCTCTGGTTCCTGCCAGAGTTGATGTGTTTTTTCATGAGGCTGATGATCACAAGGTCACATGCTGACATGGCACCTTGGTCCCTTGAGGTTCCCATTCTCCGCAGCTGGCATGCTGCTCATTGCAACTTCTTCCAGCCAGTAGACATCTATCTGGGGCACGTGGGTGGCTTGGGCAGCGAACCGGGCACATTATATACTCACGTGGACCTAAGGAGAATGTGGGGACTTGGTGGTTATCAAGATATTTTTATTGATTTGTATAGAGGGAAAGGGAGAGGGATAAAGAGGCAGAAACATCAATGAGAGAGAGACAACATTGATCGGCTGCCACCTGCACGCCCCCTACTGGGGATTGAACCCACAACCAGAACATATGCCCTGGGGGGCAATGGGAAGATATGTTTACATGTAATACATTAATAAAAAAATTTTTAAAAAAGAACATATGCACTGATGAGGAATCAAAGCAGGAACCTCTTGGTTCCTAGGTTGATGCTCAACCACTGAGCCACACCACCTGGGCCAAGGTGTCTTAAAAAATTAAACGCAGTCAGCACGTCCCCGTTCTTGCGTTGCCTTGTTGAACAGTCCCGATGGGATCGCTGGTGGGCCCTGGTCGCACGGTTCCTTGCACACAGACACTTGCCCTCCCCGCCGCGGGCACGCGGGCTTGGTTTGCACAGGGCAGCTCCGGAGTCACCCCAGGGAGGACAGTGCTGGGAGGTTCCTGTTCCATCTTCAGAGGAAGCCGAGCGAAGGCTCGTCCAGGTTGTTTTCCACTTGGAAGAGGGTCCTAGAACCGGAGTTTGGCCGAAACCCCGCTTTTTCTTGCCAGAAAAGAACGCGTTTCGGATGGAAACGGAGGTAAAGGCGAATCAGTCAGGGTGGTGGTAAACTCTGAGGACAGTTGGCCTCCTCTGGAATGAGAGCTTTATGCTAGCAGAGAGGGAGGGAGGAATCTGAGATGTTTATGTTCCCGAAGTGTAAGGAGCACTGTCGGATTGTTTATCTAATTTTTTTCTTGGGCTTGCTTTTCAAAACCCGTCTCCATGTGAAGCAGCCTGGGGAAAGGGGACGGATCCCTTTTCATTCGTTCGGAGAAACCTCCTGAGCAGACAGAGGCCTCTGTGCCTTCCTTTGCGGCTCCCTCGTCCACAGATACCTTTTTATCAAGAGCTAGAATGACAAGGCTCTGTTACTCCTTTCTGACTTCAGGCCTTCCAGAAATTACCACCGGGATCCGGTTTCTTTTCGGGGCTGAACACTGCTTGTTGCACCGATCTGGTCTCTCACGTGTGCTCTCTGCGTGATCACCGCGAAGATTCCTTTCGTGGAGATGTGTATCAGCGACAGCAGGGAACGTTCCACGAACCTTGGTTCTCAGGACAGACAGGCGTCCTGGGGTGAGAGTAAGAGCGTTGCACTGCACCAACTGCTGTAATTACTTCTCACCTCCCCGCGGAGAGCAGATCATACTGTGGGAAATGCCGAAACCGGTGTGGATCAGTGGATAGAGCATCGGCCTGCGGACTGAATGGTCCCGGGTTTGATTCCGGGCAAGGGCATGTACATTGGTTGCGGCACATCCCCAGTAGGAGGTGTGCAGGAGGCGGCTGATCGATATCTCTCTCATTGGTGTTTCTAACTTTCTATCTCTCTCCCTTCCTCTCTGTGAAAAATCAATAAAATATATTTTTTAAAAAGTACTGTGGGAAAAATAGGATTTTGGTCTCCATTGCCTCCTCCTAATCTCTTGGCCTAAATTCATTCAAGCAATGATTGCGTGCCTACTGTGTGCCAGGCACCTTTCTAAGGTTGGGGTTTAGCAGCAAACACAAGAGACAAGATCCTGGCAAAGAAGCAATGAACGGACTGTCGTGCTACAGCGGGGAAGGCAGGGGAGGTTGCGGGGAGGGGCCTGTGGGAGATCAACCGAAGGACTTGTATGCATGTGTGTGTAGGCATGGCCAGTGGAGACAGGGCAATAGGGGAGGGCGGGGGTGGGGAGAGGTGGACGAGGGCATGTACTGGGGGGTGGGGAGAAAAATAAATAAAATAAATAAATAAATTTAAAAAATAAATAATAAATAAACAAATAATTTAAAAAAGGGGGTTGGGGAAGACTGAGTGGTGGATAGCCTAACTTTCAGGTGGTTTGGGAGAACACGAGGAACCAGTGAAGGATGCTGGGAAGGAGCGTGCAGGCAGGTGGAGGCATCAGGAGACACCATTCCCGGGGGTCAGGTGAAGATTGGGTCTCCAGGGAGGTGGAACGTCAGCCTTGCCAACTGCCGCTGATGGTCAAGCGAGTTGAGGCCTGAGAAGAGCCAGCAGATGTGGAGGCCGTGGGTGACCCTGACAAAAGCCACTTCCCTGGAGTGGTGGGGGCAGAGGCCAGCCCGGAGGACGTGGGAGAGAGAGGACGAGGAAGGAAGTGGAAGCTGCAATTCCTTTGGAGACGTTTTGCCGCCTCCAGGGGCAAGGACATGAAGATGCAGAGAAGTGGGGTCAAGAGATAGCAAATGATTCCCGTTCGCCACTTAAATGGACCACAGTCTTTGTTCATTCTTTACCGAGCTGCTCTTTCCTGCTGGCACGTGTTTGCCAGGCCAGCCAGCCAGTGATTGTGCTCCCTGACTAGCATGTACTTCATTGCCCGGAGGTCAGACAGCTAAAGCCTCCGTTGTCCGTGTTCTCCACAGTCGCCATCCCCTTTTCTCCTGCTCAGGGGAAGGGATTTTAACAGTACCGGGCCACGATGGTGATGGCCATAACAGTCACGCGTATTGTTCTGACGCTTGTCCATCACTTACTGTGAGACAGGCGCTATTCTAAATGCTTTACCTAAATGAACCCATTTAATCTTTATAACTGCCCGGTGAGCCAGGTACAATTATTATCCGCACTCTGCAAACAAGTAAATTGAGGCAGAGGAAGATTAAGTGATTCGTTTAACAAAACAACTAATAATGGTGGGACTGGGATTAAATTCTTTTAAAAAATATATATTTTATTGATTTTTTACAGAGAGGAAAGGAGAGGGATAGAGAGTTAGAAACATCGATGAGAGACATCGATCAGCCGCTTCCTGCACGCCCCCTACTGGGGATGTGCCCACAACCAAGGTACATGCCCTTGACCGGAATCGAACCTGGGCTCTTTCGGTCCTTAGGCCGACACTCTATCCACTGAGCCAAACCGGTTTCAGCAAGGACTAGGATGAAATTCCGACAGCAGCTCCCCACCCCTCTTAGAGAGAGCCACTGGAGAGCTTTCAGAGCAAGATGCCCGCTAGAGAGATTTCATTCACATCGGACCCGAGTCTGCCAGAGTGGATGCGCTGAGGTCCTTGAGAAACAAGACCATGCAGGGGCTGGTTGGGCGGTTCCCCAGGTTCACTGGCCTGCACTTCCGTCCTGCCATGATGTGATGGATAACTCATCAAAGATATTCTTTCTGAGGACTGTGTTTCCGCAAGTTTCATGAACTCCTTTGCAAACCAACAAGTATGCATTAAGCACCTACTCTTTGTATAAGAGGAAACAAATGAACCGCTTCCCTGCATGTGTTTATTCTGCTGCGGGAAGCTTATCTGTTTATCACCAGGCTGTAGAACCATCTGGAAACTCACATAGAGAGGACTGTATCTGTGACCCTAATACTTCACTGTGTGTTTTTTTTTTTTTAAAGGATCCTTACCACGTCGGTATCATTAGAGAGGAGGCCTGAGCTAAATGATTCTTTGTTGAGCATTCATTCTCAGAGCCCTGGCCACCGCTTGCCACCGAATCCCTCACTAATAATCCCCCCTCCCCTTTTCCAGGAGGACGTGCCAACGCCCGTAAAGCGCTCTCGGGGAGAATTAAAGCCATATAAAAATAATTGGCGCTCGCTTCCTCCAGGCGCGCATTTAATGCGGCGCTCTGTTCCCTATGTTTAGTAACGCCAGGTCAGCAGACTTCCTCTCGAAGGTTCATCCGCTGGCCATTTCCGTTTCCCAGGAGAAAGCAAACCCGCCGCCGCTTCACCCTTTTATCCTAATGTTCCGTCCACTTATGCCGCGTCGCCCCGCGCGTTTGCGCCTGTCCGTGGTAACGGTGTCGCTGGGGAATAGAAAGCGGCCTCTGGGATTTGGTGTCTGATCGCCATCGTCGGCATTGGAGCCTTTTAAAGACGCCTGTTGGGACCTCAGAAGGATGTTATCTGCGATCGCAGGTCATCAACGATTTCATCTGCAGACGAATGTGCGCGCTCTGTTTGGGGGTGACTGGGGACATTCCACCACCGGTCTGCTGACCGTGTCCTCAGCTTCTCCCCGAGTGTTTGGATGGGGTGTCGGGTGTAAATGCATGCTGTCCCCATGTGTGACTGGCTAGCTGTAATTGTTAGCGCATGGTGGGGGTTAGCACTGGAAATAATAGCTGACGTTTCTGGGGGTTACTCTGGGCCCGGCTCTGTGTTAACTGTCTGGCTAGCATTAGCTAGTTTCGCCTTCAGGCCTCATAAAGTCAATGCGACATTTCCCAGCCGTTCAGAGGAAAGGAAACCAAGGCCAGGGCGTGTGACTTTGCTTAAGACACAGTGATACTCGTCATGCCCGTCCCCTTTCAGGATGTCCCAGGGTCAGTGGGCGAGTCTCTCATCTCGTGCACATGTCCCTTTTCTGCCAAATGTGACGTTGTTTCATGTGCTGTTTTTAAAAAAATATGTTTTATTGATCTTTTACAGACAGGAAGGGAGAGGGATAGAGAGTTAGAAACATCGTTGAGAGAGAGACATCGGTCAGCTGCCTCCTGCACATCCCCCACTGAGGATGTGCCCCAAACCAAGGTACATGCCCTTGACCGGAATCGAACCTGGGACCTTTCAGTCCGCAGGCCGACGCTCTATCCACTGAGCCAAACTGGTTTCGGCTAATGTGCTATTTTTTTAAATGCATCACTTGCTCTCACTCATATGCAGAATCTACAGAACAACACACGCGGATGAACAGAATTGATCCAGAGGCATAGGAACGTGGACCAGACTGTCGGAAGTTCTCATTAGAGAACGGAAGACTTGCTTTACACCGAGTCCTGGGTATTTATGTAGGTTCCTCATCCCACGCAAGACAAGATGCTAAAGTGGGGCTCTGCAGGCCACCGGTTCTCTCACCTCAACCTGGTCAGAACCGGCCCCCCACCTGAGGTCATCACCACCACCTGGACACTGGCGTTGCTAAGACAACACAGTTTGGTTAAGATGACGGCTTTCAGTTGGGCTGTGGAAAGACACCCACGTTGAAGACCTGTCCCTGGGACTCTTGGGGAATTGAGAGCCATCCATGCGAAAGGGATGCCGTGGCGAACACAGCTCTTATTCACCATGCAGTGTCTGGTGCGGAAGAGTTCTCTGCTCCTCCTGTTTCGTTCTTTAAAGAAATTATTGCCGAAACCGGTGTGGCTCAGTGGATAGAGCAATGGCCTGCGGACTGAAAGGTCCCAAGTTTAATTCCGGTCAAGGGCATGTACCTTGGTTGCGGGCACATCCCCAGTAGGGGATGTGCAAGAGGCAGCTGATCGATGTCTCTCTCTCATCGATGTTTCTGACTCTCTATCCCTCTCCCTCTCTCTAAAAAATCAATAAAATATATTTAAAAAAAAAGAAAAGAAAAAAAGAAATTCTTATTGCAGAACCGCTGGCTTCCTTTCTTTCTGCACTGTAGCTGTAATGTTTTATTTGTACGCATGTACTTTTGAGGGAGTTGGTCTCTGAAGGGGGAGTGAGGAAAGTATTGAAATGGAAATGTCTTCCAAGTGTCTCTTTCCAGCTGCACATCGGATCTGCTGAGGACTGAGAAGCACAGTGGAACTTAAAAAACCGCACCGGCTTCTCTCTGTTCGGGTGCGGGGAAGGCCTGGCTCAGAGGCCGGCCATCTGCCTGTTGCTCCAGACACCGACCGCTGGGCAAGGAAAGCAGAAATCAACTGTCCCCGCTTCCCCCCTGCCCACCAGGGCGGCGCCACCTTTGTGCGTCTGTCTGGAGGACAGATGGCCTCGTTAACATGCGGGGACTCTGTGAGGGGAGAGCGGAACAAAATAGCGAGTCGGTGGGGTGTTGTTTTCGAGTTCTGCGTTCCTCTTCCTACTGTGTGTGTGTGTCTTTCCCAGGCCTCCGGGTTAGGAATGAAGTGTTAGGGAAACAGATGCGATGCAAGCAGTCATAGGAGAGTTCCCCTTTCCTTCCGAGTTCCTGGTGGTGGTCCTTTCCCGGTGCCTTCTCTCCTTACCAAACGCAGCCAGGCCGCCCCAGCGCCGCCCCGAGGGCCCTGCATCCTCAGCGGTCACGTTCTGTCGCCCAGGCGACGGTCCACCTGCCCGTGGTGGCGGGAGCCAGCGCCGCGCAGAGACCGCCCCGGCCAGCAATTAATCGGGGAACTCGCTTTCTGCAGCCTGTTTACAGACCGACATCTGGCGAAATTCCTGCCCTGGACCCATTCCAGCCTGGGGGGGTTTATGGACTGTGCTGGCCTTGTGGCAAATAGGACGACTTTTCTACGTGGGTCGCTCTGTTTACATCATTACTGGACGGATGAAAGCAGCTCCGTTTCTGTGGTTCTTAAGCCTCTGAGCCGAGTGGCCCTCAGCTTAAGCGGTGGTCCAGCTGAAGAACTCGGGGACCCCTATCGTCCCCTAAAAGGCGGAAACTTCTTACTGGCGGGAGCACCCTCTCTCTGAAACCCAGACTCTCCGGCTGGAGCCCTCTCCCGCACCCCTCGTCCCCAGGGGACTCAGTATTCAGCCTTTATGGGGAGTTTAAAACTTGTTGAGACACATGCTAGACCTCTTAAACTATATTAGACGCCCTTTTATTCACACACTTGGTCTCCGCTGTGAGGTGTGAAATGGAAATATTTTCAGAGGTACATGCGTCGTCTTGAACACGTTTTACATTCTCGCCCTGTGTGGGGGGATCAAAGTTGGGTATTAGGCCATGGGATGGAACGCCCAAACGTTTCACAGGCCTCACGCTGGCCACTCTCACAGTGACCTTCACCCCGCCCGTGGGTGGCGAAGCGTTCAGTATCTCTCATCAGTGGACGAGCTATTGTCAGTGTGGCCAGCAAGGCACCTGTAAATACCGGAAGAAGGAAAGGTGTAGATTGGAATGAAAATGAACATAGAAGCACTGTATCCTATGTGGGAAGTGGGAAGCTGAGACTAGGCAGAAGGCATTTCTTTCTGCTTTGCTGAGTGTGGGGACTGGACAGTTGTCCCCGGTGAAGGCCAGAATGCCTCCAAGCACAGCCAAGTAAAGGGTAGGATGGAAGTGGAGATGAGGAAGATGTGGGCACGTGACTTCCGGTTCCTCCTGGAGAGCAGCCATGTGTCACGTGGTATCTACTTGATGTTCCCTCACTAGGGTAAGAGCACCCTAAGGCCGCGTCACGTTCTCAGGGCTCTGTGTCATTTGGTGAAGTTGATGCCTATTGTCTTTTTTTAAAATTTAATAAATCTTTATTGTTCAGATTATTACAATTGTTCCTCTTTTTTCTCCCCATAGCTCCCCTCCACCCGGCTCCCACCCCTCCCTCTGCCATTACCTCCGCCCCTTGTCCTTATCCATAGATGTATGATTTTTGTCCAGTCTCTCCCTGCACCCCCTCACCCCTTTCCCCCTGAGAATTGTCAGTCCACTCCCTTTCTATGTCCCTGATTCTATTCTATTCACCAGTTTATTCTGTTCATCAGATTTTTAATTCACTTGATTTTTAGATTCACTTGAGAGATATGTATTTGTTGTTCATAATTTTTATCTTTACCTTTTTCTTCTTCCTCTTCTTAAAGAGTACCTTTCAGCATTTCATATAATACTGATTTGGTGGTGATGAACTCCTTTAGTTTTTTCTTATCTGTGAAGCTCTTTATCTGCCCTTTAATTCTGAATGATAGCTTTGCTGGGTTGAGTAATCTTGGTTGTAGTTTCTTGCTATTCATCACTTTGAATATTTCTTGCCACTCCCGTCTGGCCTGAATAGTTTCTGTTGAGAAATCAGGTGACAATCATATGGGTGCTCCCTTGTAGGTAATTAACTATTTTTTTCTTGCTGCTTTTAATATTTCCTCTTTTTCTGTTGCTCTTGGCATTTTAATGATGATGTGTCTTGGTGTGGTCCTCGGGTTCTGTGCACTTCCTGGACTTGTAAGTCTATTTCCCCAGGTGTGGGAAGTTTTCAGTCATTATTTCTTTAAATAGGTTTTCAGTATCTTGCTCTCTCTCTTCTTATGGTACCCCCACAATTCTGATGTTGATACGCTTGAAGTTGTTCAAGAGGCTTCTTACATTATCTTCACATTTTTGGGTTCTTTTTTCTTCTTGCTTTTCCAGTTGAGTGTTTTCTGCTTCTTTATATTTCAAATTTTTGACTTGATTCTTGTGTTTCTCTAGTCTGCTGTTAGGTCTCTGTATATTTTTTATTCCAGTCAGTGTATGTTTAATTTCTAGTTGGTCCTTTTTCATCTCTAGTTGGTCCTTTTTCATTTTCTCTTGGGTCTTGCTAAATTTATCCATCTTTTCCAGGATATTCTTGAAAAACCTTAAAACCATGGTTTTGAGCTCTATATCCAGTCGTTTGTTTTCCTCCATTTCTTTTGTTTGTGATCTGTTTCTTTGTCTCTGCATTTTCACTATGCCAGGAGAATTTTTGTGTTGGATTCAGCCTTATGATACAAGACTTACGAAACTGCAAAAGCCTCTTTGTTGAGCTTGGATGGGGTGGCGTCTCAGAGCACCTTGGCTTCCAGGCAGCCCCGCCCTACGCAGCGCCTGGGTCTCACGTGTCTCTCGGTAATGGCTGGAGCCGTCAGTGTGGACACGTGCATGCGTGCCTCTAGACCGCTGCCTTTCTGGCTCCCCTGTGCTTCAGGACCCGTATGAGTCTGGGTCCCCAGGGTCTTGCCTGAAACTGGGGCTCAGTGCTGTTAGAGTGGCGCAGTTGGGAGGCTCTGTCTCCCGCCCACTAGAGAAAGCCAGTGGCACAATCAGCTGTCTGTCTTCTGTGCACAGTGGTATGTGTGCCCCCAAACCCCTGCCCTTTCACTGCTCCTCTAAATTTCCTTTCACAGTCCAGACTCGCCCCGTATGAGTCTCACTCAGAACTGGGGTTCAGTGCTGTAGGATAAGGGGTTCAGTGCAGTTGGGAGTCTATGTCTCCCTCCCACCAGAAGAAGCCAGCCAGGCACACCGCTGCCCACTCTCTCCACGCGTGTGTCTTCGTACTTCAGATATTTGCAGCTCCTCTGAGTCTCCGTGAGCCCCTCTCTTTCCTTCTAGTTGTAGAATTTCCACTCAGCCAGTCTACCTGTGGTTCTGGATGGTGTCCGTTCTGTCTTTTAGTTGTAGTTTTGAAATTGTTGTGCGAGGCAGCAGTGTAGGTGTTCCCCTATGCTGCCATCTTTTTTTTTTTTTTTTTTAGTGATATAATTTTTTAAAATATATTTTTATTGATTTTTCACAGAGAGGAAGAGAAAGGGATAGAAAGCAAGAAACATCGATGAGAGAGAGACATCAATCAGCTGCCTCCTGCACACCCCCTACTGGGGATGTGCCAGCAACCAATGTACATGCCCTTGACCGGAATCGAACCTGGGACCTTTCAGTCCCCAGGCCGACGCTCTATCCACTGAGCCAAACCGGTTTCGGCCTATGCCGCCATCTTGGTTTCCTCTCTGACTTCTACTTTTGATAGAGGAGAAGGAACACCTGGAGACACTCCTAAAATAGTGGAGACCCTAAGAATTTATAAAAAGAATCCTTTAAAATCTCCCCTAGTCTGATTTTGAGAAAAAACACCAGCCAGATTTCAGTGGAAGGGCATTCTACACCTGCCATACTCAAACCGGCCAGGCCGTCAGAAACCAGGGAAGCACGAGACTTGGTCACAGCCAAGGCGAGCCAACGAAGACTGGCAACAGAAGTCACGAGGTACCGCATCTGTGGGAGCTACGGTTTCTTCTCCGTAAACGGAGAATAACAACACTTATTTCGTGATGTGGTCTTTAGGAGCTAAATGAGAGAACGTGGGCAGAGTCTCTAGCATTGAGGAAGCACTCAGTTATGATCATTATCGTTACCAGCAGCGGTTCTCAACCTGTGGATCATGACCCCTTTGGGGGTCGAATGACACTTTCACAGGGGTCGCCTAAGACCATCGGAAAATAGATATTTACATTATGATTCATAACAGTAGCAAAATGACAGTGATGAAGTAGCAACGGAAATAATTTTATGGTTGGGGGTCACCACCCCATGAGGAGCTGTCTTAAAGGGTCGCGGCCTTAGGAAGGTTGAGAACCACTGGTTACCAGGATCTACAGGCTTGGGAAAGAGATTAAAATAAGCCTGGTAAAACACCGATGCCTTTGGGAACCAACATCACCCAATAAATTCGATGTAAAAAATACGCCCGTTTCTTCTCGATGGGCCTCTTGCCGGTTGCAGAGACAGCGGGGCCGGCTCCGTTGCCCTGATGGGTAATGCTAACGCGGATGCTGCTTTCACGCATGTGCAGATACTTTCCTTCCGTGTTTTCCTCGACATCCATTTCTTTTTCAGAGATGACGCAGAGGAATGAATGGTAAGGTGTGTTTTCTTCAGACCTGGGGTCCTGCCACTTCCTCTCATTTGAATGCGGCTGACTCCCCTTCTGCCCCACCCCCCATCTTTCTTCATAAATCCCCTCACCTGTAAAGCTCAACTTGAGTGTGAGGCTTTGGGCTGGGTATGTGAAAAACCTCAGTGGGGGAAAAAAAAATCACACTTCATTCACAAGAAGACTGGCTGGGGGCAAACCTGTGCGGCCTTCTGCATGTCGTATGCGTCCGGGAAACGATGGCAGATTGGTCACCGAGGGGCAGGTGGCGTCAGGAAATTCTCGCGAGTTTCCCATGCAGGACTTGGGTCGGGAAGTGAGGTGACCTACACCCAGTTGCTGCCAGCCCATGCTCCATCCCCTTGGAGCTGCCGTGGGATGGAAAGCTCCCACCTGCAGTGTGTGGCTTTGCTCTTGAACTAGGAGTCGTCTGCGTCTGTCCTGGCAGGTGCCGGGTGTCAGGATAGAATCAGCTTCCAGAGACCCCCACGTCGCCGCAGCCTTCCTCTTGGACCCAGGAAGGGTTCGTCCCTGGTGGTCAGTGGCCCTCCTGTCACAGCTCCTGACGCTCTGGTGTTGGAGGGGACGCTGCTGAAGTGCGTCACCGTCTGGCTGTCCCATCCGCACCAGGCCTTGTCCTTTCTGGCTTCGGAAAGGGAAGCTTAAAGGCAGCACCATCGCTGCTGTTGCTAAGCGATCGCTCGTCAGTATCGTATGTTTTGGGGGGCAATGACTCATTCCTGGTGTTTTCACCGAAGAGAGACACACAGGACGATGATTCTTCCTGGTCCGCTCTTGAACGCGGTTGCCACATCATTTGTTCTGTGTTTGATGGGCACCCTTTTTCCGAGCCGGCTCTGAGCGTGTGGTTTGTGTTTCCCACGCAGGCGGCTGCGCTCCGATTCCGGAGTCAGAGCTGGAGGAGCGGCCACCGGAACAAGACGCCACCGCACTGTTCGGCGGCCACCAGCCGCGCCCAGCGGAGCCACCCTCGCCTGGTAAGAGAGGGGGACCTGCACCTGCCAGCTCGTGCCCCAGGCCGTTCCGCCAAGCTGCTCCTTTTCCCCCTCCTCCCCCTCCTCCTCCCCCTTGGCCCCCCTCGCTTTAATCACGTGTGCATTCCTTTCAGTATGTAGTCCAAGCGTGTCCCACTTGCGGCCGGCAGACCCCACGCGTGATCTGCTCGATTCAGACCTTCCCTCTCTGTCACCCTCTCTTTTCTAGAAGCCGCACCCCCGCAAGGCGTCCCAGAGTAGTTCGCGTGGAGCTGTCCGGTCGAGGGGAAGATGGCTTGCCCCGGGCCGTCGCTGTGTGGACCTCGTGCCCAGCACGGACACAGGGCCGGCCCGGTTCTTCCGCTAGCTCAGCTGGCTGGCCACGGCACTGTGCAGACAGGGGGGCCGGGACTTTGATTTCGAGGGGTGAGCCCACTGCCACTGGTCCCGCCAGGAGAGGTCGTTGCTGCTTGGTCATCCGGGGGCTCCCAGCCTCAGGAGGCAGAGACCCCGGCATCTTTCTGGGACAGACTTTATAATGCAGAGACCTAGATCCGACATCATTTGATAACCGTTATTTTTCAGAATCCTTGTATAGTACCTGTATCAAGTTTAATAAAACATCCCATTGTCAAGCACTAGCTTGGGTTTGGTTCATAATCGGAGGCTTATCTGGTCAGTCCTCTCCATAATTTCTTCAGAGGAAAGAAAGGGAGGAGGAGTCGAAAACTTGGCTGCTCCACGGTAAGACCCGAACGGGATTGTTTCATGAATAAACCAAGAACTCCCGTAGGATTGACTCTCTGATGCGAAAAGGAGAAGGTAAGTTTTCTTCTGTTATATATATGTTAAAATGTTTTCAAGGGCCGAAACCGGTTTGGCTCAGTGGATAGAGCATCGGCCTGCGGACTGAAAAGTCCCGGGTTCCATTTCGGTCAAGGGCACGTACCTTGGTTGTGGGCACATCCCCATTGGGGGTGTGCAGGAGGTGGCTGATCGATGTTTCTCTCTCATTGATGTTTTTGACTCTCTATCTCTCTCCCTTCCTGTGTATAAAAAAAATCAATAAAATATATATTTTTAAAAAATGTTTTTAAGGAAGCAAGTTCATGAGCACCCTCTTCATTACCCCAATGGGTGAAACCTTTTAAAAATCCAGGGGACCCCCAGTTTATTACAGTTAAAATGCGAGGTTTTTATGTGTCAGAAGGAAAAGAGACTTGGCCAATTTCAAGTAAAAGGAGAATTGCAAGGCTGATTGATTCATTGAAACCAAGTGTGTCTGCTGTTTGGAAGGCCACTCAGCAGCGCCGGGAGGTGGGGGGGGAGAGGGAGGAGGGGAGGAGAGGGGGGTGGGATGATCCATGGTGTTCCTCCTGTGAAACGTCACAAACTGCAGAGGATGCGCTTTGTACTATTTCCAGCCTTCTTTGTTAGGATACGCGGCAGAATACGTCATATTTTTCATTGTCAAGTGTGTTAGTGGGCAACTTCTAGACCTTGGGCCAGAGTCAGCCATTGGGTGAATATCACCCAGCCCGGGGGACCGGTGGGGGTGTCCGGGCTGTTGGTACCCCCAGAGCTGCCAAAACGCAGCCCTCTGGCCGTCGTTTGCGGTTTCCTTGCAGAAAAGAGGCAAGAGAAGCGCATCGCTTCTTAACCGCGTGTTCTCTGACACCTGGTTCCCTGGCCATGTGGTACGGGCACCTGCCCCCATGCCCACTTCCGTTTCCTGTCTGCCTGTCACGTGCGGGGTTCTGACTTCCTTTACCTCAGTGTCCTTTTCTCTGTGTTTCCGTGTCCTCCGCATGGACCAGTCTTTCTTCACCTCCACCAGCCCCCTCCACCGATTCTTTCCCTTCATCTTTTGATTTCTCCTTTATTTCTCACTCTATAAACCTCACGCGTGCTGTCCAATGTGAAGAGGCGACTTGCAGTGCATGAGGGCAGTGGCTTCTGTCTCTGTCCGTCCCTCCTCCACGGTTTTCCGTGTGTCTCCGTGGTTGCTGGGTTCTGTGGACGAGAGACTACGAAGGTAAGTCCAGAAGGCTTCCTACCTCTGGTTTGGGAATGTAAGGTGGCTTTTGTGGCTACAATTACATGGGATACTGAGAGCTTGTATGTTAAGAAGTATATTTGTAAAACGTTTTCCTGGAAATCATTATTAGTATCTTAAGCCTATTAGCGCAGTTTTAGTAATTTTGCTTTTCGTTTGAATCACTTCAATGGAGAACTCCCAGTATATGCATCACGCACATATTTAAAAAGAGATCTGCTGTGTTCCCCAAGGAATGAAGTGACTTATTAACCTTTCACCATGATCCCATTTCAAATATCAGTTCTAAAAGGATAAAGTAATTTGATTCGTCACTTGAAAGGACCTTTTGATAAAGGAACTCCTGAATGTAAGTTGCAGATCTGTCTTTTAACCCTGACTTCAGCCTCAGTATGTAAAAGTACGCGGAAAGTGTTTCTGCTCACAGGAAAATAGTGGGGCCGAGAATTATTCTGGAGGCAAGCTATACTCGGAGTGGCCTTTTGAAAATCAAGACCCAAATATTTGTCAGTTCTCATTATTTTGATGCTAGTATTTCAGCTTCAATAACACTTTATTATTATCTCTTTTGTGCATGTGTGTGTGTGTGTGTGTGTGTACATAATCTTGGAGTAACTCTGCAATCTGGCACAAGTCAGATCCAGTTTCTGATTAGCCAGATAGTCTCATGGTTACCTCGCACATGAGGGTAGGTCTAATGAAAGAGCAGACACCTACTGAATGCGGACTACCGGTGGGTGCTTCATACGTACTATTCCGTTCACTCCTCATGGCATCACTGTGATGGAGGTGGTGGTGTTGCCTGTATTTTACAAACGAGAGCTCTGAGGTTAACTGAAGCTAAATAATTTACCCAGCATCCCACAGTCAGTGTGCAGGAGAACTGGGATTTTAATCCAGATACCCCCTCCTCCCAGATGTACAGACCGGTGGTGGGACTACAGTACAATACAGTTTACCACTGGAGGCTTATAGACCAAGTTTGCCACGTTTCTTTGATTTCTAACGTGGCTGCCCGTTTTAAAGCTTTACCTCTTTGCCATTTCTGTTTCTCCTTTGCTGAATTGCCTGTTCACCCTCTTCCTTTCTTTTCTGGGGCAATTTGTGGTGGCGGTAGTGATTGCCTTGTTGATTTATATAATGGTGTTTTGAAATAATATTAATCTTTGGTCGATAGAGTATGGCATGGACATTGTTTTCAGTTCTTCATTCGTCTTTTCATCTTGTTTCTGAGTTTGTTTTTAATAGAAGACTTACAATTCTAAGTCGCCAGATGTGTGTCCCCTTTCTTTGCGGTCTGGGCCTTTGGTGCCACCCAGGGGTCCAGTGAACGCCCTTGCCTTTCCTCTCGGTGCCAGGCTGGGCCGTGCCCGGGCTGGGTCTGCGCTGCGCAGGTGCCCGCTGTGTCCTCTTCGGCGGAGCTGTGTCCTCTTCTGCTCTCCTGTCTCGTGGAGATTGCATGTAAATGTCTCATTTGCATGAAATGCCTCCCGGGTTTCCCTCAGCCCCTTCACCCCCGGGACAATCCCCCAAGTGACAGACACTCCAGAATCCTTTCAAAATCCCGCTCCCGTGGGCCCTGCTTTAGGGTGACTGGTGTCCCAGCAGGATCCTTAGCTCTTTTTTTAAAAATTTCTTTATTGGTTCAGGTATTACATATGTGTCTGTATTCCCCTAGTACACCCCACTCCCATTCATGCCCCCACCCCCCTGTTGTCTGTGTCCATTGGTTAGGCTTATATAATGCATATAAGTCCTTTGGTTGATCTCTTCCCTTTACCCCCATCATCCCCTACCTTCCCTGAGGTTTGACGGTCAGATTGATGTTTCTCTGTCTCTGGATCTGTTTTTGTTCATCAGTTTATGTTGTTCATTATATTCCACAAATGAGTGAGGTCATGGGATATTTATCTTTCTCTGCCTGGCTTATTTCACTTAGCATAGTACTCTCCATCTCCATCCATGTTGTTGCAAATGGTAAGAACTCCTTTTTAAAAATATATATTTTATTGATTTTTTACAGAGAGGAAGGGAGAGGGATAGAGAGTCAGAAACATCGATGAGAGAGAGACATCGATCAGCCGCCTCCTGCACACCCCCCACTGGGGATGTGCCCACAACCAGGATACATGTCCTTGACTGGAATTGAACCCGGGACCTTTTAGTCCCCAGGCCGGCGCTCTATCCACTGAGCCACACCGGTTTTGGCAGAACTCCTTTTTACCGCAGCGTAGTATTCCATTGTGTAGATGCACCACAGTTTTTAATCCACTCATTTGCTGCTGGGCACTTAGGCTGTGTTCCTGAGCTCTCATAAAGAGCCTGGCCCGCCGAGACCGGTGTGGCTCAGTGGATAGAGCGTCGGCTTGCGGACTGAAAGGTCCCGGGTTTGATTCTGGTTGGGGGCATGTACTTTGCTTGCGGGCACATTTCCATAGTGGGGCGTGCAGGAGGCGGCTGATCGATGTCTCTCTCTCATCGATGTTTCTGGCTCTCTATCTATCCCTCTCCCTTCCTCTCTGTAAAAAATCAATAAAATATATTAAAAAAAAAAAAGAGCCTGGCCCACCCGCACCCGGCTCCAGACATGGTCAGACGTGTCCCCCTCACCTTAGCTCCTGCTGGGGCGCTGTGTCCACCTGAATCTGTGTGCAGAGGTGAGAGAGGCATCCGCGATGGTGTCGGCGACCGGATTCCCCAATCCTCCAATCCCCTACGCTCTGCGGTCTCCTCTCCCCTCAGGGACCGGCTTGCAGTGCCCATAGGTCAAGTGCACCTGTAGCCACTGGGTCCCCCTCATTGAGGAACATCAGCTCGTACTAGGATGGCTTGGCTGTGCTTTCATTGCTCTTAAAAAGTTATTCTCTGGTTTGAAAGTGGCTAAACCCAGACACCCACTGCTGTGCTGAGAGAGGGAGAGAAACATCAATGGGAGAGGGAAACATTGATCGTCCAGTTGCCTTTCATGTGTGCCCAGATCGGGGATTGAACCGGCAACGTAACCATTCGGTGCAAAGGATGCTCAATGCTCCACCAACTGAGCCATTCTGGCTGGCTGTGTTGTGTTGTTTTTAAATACCCGCTTCTAACTAGACGGTAGTCTGTGTCACAGTGGACACGATTCCTTATCACGAACAATTGCAGGAAAAGAGTGAAAATCAAAATAGAATGTATGTGATGAGTGTAACACCCCTGAAGAAGCATGATGTACATGCAGAATCGCCAGTGGCCACCTGACAGCCCGACACACACACCTTGCGTGCCCACAGCATCTTGGTCGGAGACGAGGGTGTGCCCGCCGTGTCCGGAGCTGCGGGTGGGGGTGCAGAGGGCCGCCCTGCCGGCTTCCAGTTTTGGTTGGGTGGCAGGTCTGCTCTCTTCTTCCTTCCACAGAGCGTCTCTTCGGAGTGTTCTTTATGGACATGTTGCTCTTGTAATGAGAGAGCAGGCCCCGTGTGTGTGTGAGTGTGTGTGTGTGTGTGTGTGTGTGTGTGTGTGTGTCAGTGTGAGGATATAAACAGTAATTAGCAATGGACTCCTGTTGCTTGGCACTGGGTCTCTCAACAGCATGAGTTTGAGAAAATATTCTACTTGGACACTGTACTGTGGTGATCCTGAAAGGTGCAAAGTAAAATGTATAAAGAGAACACGCTTAGTGTAATCTATAGCACTGCCGTGAGCATAGAATTGCCGTGAAAATGGTGTCCTCTTTCTGTCCTGAGCCTCTTCTGGTGTGGGAAGTGAGTGTGTCAATTAAATACCAACACGGTGATAAAGTTGGACAAAGAGCTGGCTCCCGCCAAAACCGGTTTGGCTCAGTGGATAGAGCGCCGGCCTGCGGACTGAAGAGTCCCAGGTTCGATTCTTGCTAGGGCATGTACATTGGTTGCGGGCACATCCCCAGTAGGGGGCGTGCAGGAGGCGGCTGATGGATGTCTCTCTCTCATGGATGTTTCTAATCTCTATCCCTCTCCCTTCCTCTCTGTAAAAAATCAATGTATTTAATATTTTCTTTTTTAATATACTTAAAAAAGAAAAAAAAAAGCTGGCTCCTCGCAGCCTTCCTGTGTGTGCAGGTGAAGTAGCTGGTGGGGTGAGGGGGGTTTTTCTGCTTTAGTCCCCACGCTGTGGAAGTGACACAGAGATCACGTGTGTGGGGGTTTTGTTGAATTGCACTGTGACAGGTGCGACTTACAACACCACCAGCCGCCAGGGCCCAGTGGGAGGGAGACGTGTGTGCGGGGGCAGCGTCCCCTGCTCTGTCCTCCTGAAGGCACTGGGTGGGGGGCGAGGGGCGGGGTGGGGTTCCTGGAACCCCCTCCTCCCGCAGAGCAGCTGACGACGATTTAACCGTGTTCAGAGCTGACCGCAAGCCCCAGAAATATGTGCCATGAGCCCCAATGAAGTGTCTCCCATTCAGCTGCCCCCCTAGCCAGAGTCCCAAAGCATGGCATGAACCTGGGTGAGGGAAGGACCCTGGAGGAGAGTCTCCTGACATTACGAATCCACCGTCACTGCAGCCTGAGGAAGAGAATAGAGACTCTGCCTTAAAGCGTTCACTGGTGGTTTGAAAACTTTTCCTTAAAAATAACTCCCAAGACTGGAAGCAATGCGGAGAGCACAGGTTTTGGGGGTTTTATTGTTTGGACTTTAATGAGATAAGAGGATGTGGATGGGGATGGAGCAGACAGACTTTGCAAGGACGTGTTGAAATCCCTCTACACATCTTCTGGATCTCTCCGCGTGTGCCCATGTGAACCTGGGTGGAGCGTGGGCTCAGGGCTAAGTGTCATTGACTTTTCAGTGTTGCTCTTTAGGCTTGCCATTAGACCAGTGGTTGGCAAACTCATTAGTCCACAGAGCCAAATATCAACAGCAACAACGATTGAGATGACTTTTGAGAGCCAAATTTTTTAAACTTAAACTTCTAATGCAGGGGTTCTCAACCTGTGGGTCTCGACCCCTTTGGGGGTCGAACAACCCTTTCACAGGGGTCGCCTAAGACCAGCGGAAAACACCTATTTCCCATGGTCTTAGGAACCAACACACCGCTCCTCGGTGCAGCAAAGTGTAGCCATGTAGTTTACTGTTGTCCTAGGAAGACTGTTACCCATGCTACACCACGATTCAAGACAACATTTCACTTATTTGTAATTAGAAATAAATATTTCACAATATATAATTACATATTGTTTTTGTGATTAATCCCTATGCTTTAATTATGTTCCATTTGTAACAACGAAAATACATCCTGCATATCAGATATTTACATGACAGTTCATAACAGTAGCAAAATGACAGTAATGAAGTAGCCACGGAAATAATTTTATGGTTGGGGGTCACCACCCCATGAGAAGCTGCCCTAAAGGGTCATGGCCTTAGGAAGGTTGAGAACCACTCTTCTAATGCCACTTCTTCAAAATAGACTCGCCCAGGCCATGGTCTTTTGTGGAAGAGCCACACTCAAGGGGCCAGAGAGACACACGTGGCTCGAGAGCCACAGTTTGCCGACCACTGCCTTCGAGGCAGCAGTGAGCCCTGGGCACTAGCGAGGCTGCGGGTCTCGGGGTGCATCCCTGACTCTGGAGAGAGGTGCTTCTCCTTATACATTCAGGGACAGTTCTCCTGCCCTCAGCACCCCCCCCCCCTTACACACACACACTCCAGGCTGGGCAGAAAGGAGCGAGTCAGCCTTCCACCCTGGCTGAAGGGCCCATTTCAGATTTTAAAACAGCCGCAGCCTCTCAAGTTTATGACCCGGGCTCCGCGGTCATCAGCTCGGTGAGAACGAAGAGGCGTGAAGTGCGAGGGATTTAGCTGCACCCGTGTAACTGGCCACAGCGTCACCTGTAACCTCTCATGCCCACCTGTCAGGCATCCGCAAGAACCTTAAGGTCATCTGAATATGGGGAACAGCTGGCACTGAGTCACTCTGTGGGAGCCCCAAATCTAGAAACAGTCTGTTCTCGCTGAGGCCAGAGTCCTAATTAAGGCCAGACTTCAGTCACTTCCGTTTGGTGAACTGGAAGTCTCTGGTCTTCGTTTTGCCTTTCACGGGATCTCCCGGTGTGTAGGTTAACGGTGTCTTATTTATCTGGGAACAGAAATGAGGACATCTTCATGGGTCACTAAGTGAGGACACGGAAGCTTCTGTTTTCCTAAGCCCCTTGGGATCACATGACGTCATTACTGATCCCTGAGGCGCAGGGAAAAGGATGGTGCGTCGTCTTCATCACTCACACTCAGCAGCTCCCCAAAATGAACAGCATCAGAGCAATTAGCAAGTCATTCTGGAGGGAAACACTGAACATTCCCCAGACTGTAATGACACCCGGGATGGAGAGAGGACAGGAGCTGGGATTTCCTTTCAACTTATCCCAGAGTGTCAATGAGAAATCATAAAATAATAAAACACTCCTTCATATTCTCTCTCCCCCCCCTCCTCTGCTTCTGAAACCAATGCCATCTGGGGATCTGGTCCTCCCTCTCCATCCCAGTAGCAGTGATGTGCTCCCCCACACCTGCCACCCCCGGCTGGACCCCAGTTTGGCCAGCTCCTCTGATGCCTGGTTGCCTCTGTCCCTCTCTGAGCCCCTCCCAACATCTGCACGTGTGTGATGGTTTCTCCTGCATCTTTGGCTGTGCAGGCTGTGGTGCTGGCCCACTGGACGTACACGCGCAAGAAAATGAATCCACACACAGGCCCACTCCTCACAAAGGTTAGCTCAGAATGGCCCGAAGACCGAATGCAAAACACAAACCCGTAGACTCTCAGGAGATAAGCTAGGAGGCCATCGAGGTAACCTTGAGCATGGCGATGGCTTTTTAGATACAAAACGAACGCTGTGACCCATGAGAGACAATGGCTGAGCTGGGCTTTATGAAGATTGAAACCTTCTTGATGAAGGACACTGTCAAGAGAACGGGAGGACAAGACTCAGATTTGTCTTTACGGGTGGAGAACTCGATCATAAGAAAAAGAACCTGCTTTTTAAAATGGGCAAAAAACCTGAACAGACGCTTGGCCAAAGAAGATACGTCGGTGGCAAAGGAGCATGTGAAAATACGCTCAGCAGCGTGTCATGAGGAATTTGCACATTAAAACGAGAGGCCATGCGGACACCGGTGTGGCTCAGTGGATAGAGCGTCGATATGCGGACTGAAAGGTCCCAGGTTTGATTCTGGTCGGGGGTATGTACCTTGGTTGCGGGCACATCCCCAGTAGGGGGCGTGCAAGAGGCAGCTGATCGATGTCTCTCTCTCATTGATGTTTCTAACTTTCTATCCCTCTCCCTTCCTCTCTGAAAAATCAATAAAAATATATTTAAAAAAATAAAACGAGAGACCATGACTGCCAAACACGGATGTTGCCAAGATGTTTTCCTGTCGGTGAATGGTAAACGCACTGTGGTGCAACCAGCACAGGGCATCATTTCAGTGCGAAAATAAACCATATTTTAGTTCCAAGGACAGGGGAAGAATCAAACATATACAGTTGCAAACTTCTTACATTATACATAAGGTGATATAATATCTGAAGGGAGGCTCTGATGTGTTTGAGATGTATATAGTAAACCTAAGAGCAAGCACTAAAAACGAACAACCCCGCCCCCCCCAACACACACACACACACACACACACACACACACACATCCAAAAAGATATAGAAGGCAATATAGGACATAAAGTAGGATATTAAGACATACTCAACTAATCCAAAAGGCAGGAAAAGGAACACTGAAGAATCAAAGAAAATATTGAGAAAATAGAAAAATAGCAATGCAGTAGATTTATGCTCAACTATATTGATGATTATACTTAGTGTGATATTTTTTCATATAAAAAAAGCAAGATCTAACAAAGTACTATCTACAAGATACAAAATTTTAATATAAAAATATACATTTAAGATAAAGATAAAAGGAGGAAAAAGATATACTATGAAAGTATGAATCATATACTGTAAGTTGGAAAGGCTATATTAATGTCAGACAAAATAGACTTCAAAACAAAGAATACTAGCAGAGATAAAGGTGGCTATTTTATAATGGTAAAAGAACAATACATTAAGAAGACATCACTTTCTTAAATGTGTATGCATCTACATGTGGAGCTCCAAAACCTGACAGAATTGAAAGAAAAAATAGGCCTACCATTAAAATGTAGAGATTTCACCAGTTCTCTCTCACTAACTGACTGCAGAGCAAACAGAAAATTAATAAGAATATAAGAGGCATGAGCAACCTCATCAACCTAATTAAGACCACATCTCACATCACACATTATTTTTAAGTTGCTCATGGAATATTCACCTAGGTAGACCCTATACTTCACTATAAAATAAGTCTCAGTAAATTTAAAAACATTGAACTCATTCAGAATATGTTCTCTGAGGACAACAGAATTTAATATAAATCAATATAAAAAGATAATGGGAAAATCCTATATATTTAGATATTAAATAACATACTTCTAAGTAACCCCTGTGTCAAAGAAGAAATCACAAGAGAACTTAGAAAATATTTTGAATCGAATGACAAAGAATATATCAGACTTTGTGGGATGAACCTAATGCAGTGCCTAGAGAGAAAATTATAGCTTTAAATGTTTGCATTGGACAAAGAGAAATGTCTGAAATCAATGATCTAAGTTTCTACTTTAACTAGAAAAGTACGAGTGAATTAAACCAGCGGAAGACAATAGTAAGAGTAGAAATCAATGAAATACAATAACAGAACAAACAACAGACAAAGCCAACGCTCTTCTTTGTTAAAACATCAACAAAATGGACGATGACTGATCTAGAAAAAAGGAAGAAGTCACAAATTGTCAGCAAGAGGAACGAGAGAGAGGACGGCTCCGGATTCTAAAAAGGATGAAGAGGGCATCTGAGGACCAGCGTCTGCCAATAGACGTACAACGGGAATGGATGCCTTCTTTGAAAATTACAACAAGCGACGCAAGAAAAGTAGAAAATTTGAATAACCCAATATCTTTAAAAAATTGAACTCATCATTGAAAATCTCAGATAATGAATTCACTGGGGAGTCCTATCCAACATTTAATGCAGAAACAATAGCAATCATACACAGACTCCAAGAAAACAGGTGGAGATAGTCATTGCCAGCTTGTTTTTCTGAAGCCAGCATTATCCCGGTACCAACCTGGACAAAAACGCTATTTATAAAAAGCAGGCAGACGGACGAGAACAGAAAAAGGATGAAGACGTGGGGACCAATGTCCCTCATGAGTAGAGATGCAGGGTCTTGACTAAGACATGACTAACCAGAGCCCAGCTGTGATCGAGCAGATAGATGCACATAAGCAGTGGGCTATGCGAAACGTAAATGGGTTGAACATTTAAAAACCGGTCAAGGTAATTCACCATATTCCCAGGACACCGGAGAAAAACCACATGAGTATCCCAGTAGTAGCACTTGATAAAATTCAATACCTCTAACTGGTTTAAAAATGTCAGCAACTGGGACTAGAAAGGAACCTTCGCAACACGATAAAAGGCATCTGTGGCCGAAACCGGTTTGGCTCAGTGAATAGAGCGTTGGCCTGCGGACTGAAAGGTTCCAGGTTCGATTCCGGTCAAGGGCATGTATCCTGGTTGCGGGCACACCCCCAGTAGGAGGTGTGCAGGAGGCGGCTGATCGATGTCTCTCTCTCATAGATGTTTCTAACTCTCTATCCCTCTCCCTCTCTGTAAAAAAAAAAAAATCAATAAAATATATTAAAAAATAAATTTAAAAAAGGCATCTGTGAAAAACCCACAGCTAACCTTCCACTTGATGGCGAAAGACAGGCCTGTTCTTTAAAGAGCGGGGTCAGGTGAGGGGTGTCTGCTCTCGCCTTTTCTCTTTGACATAATGCTGGAGGCCTCTCCAGCACAGGAAGGCCAATAAAAGCACGTGGGGGGTGGGGGTGGGGGTGGGTGGAGGCACAGAAACTGGAAAGGAATAAATAAAGCGTTTCATTCACAGACAATAAACTAGTCAGGAGCAGCTACCAGGGTCTGTGAGGGAAACAGTGACCGGACACAAGACAAATGCAAAGAACCGGTAATGCACGGTGAGCAGGCGCAAACGGTGGAGAACGCAATGGAAGGAAGCACTCAGAGCGGTGGGGTGCCCAGTGTGTGTGAGCATGCAGTGGTGAGGTGCCCACTGTGTGTG
>JAAGEH010000337.1:2461320-2483220 GCA_011751065.1 Lasiurus cinereus
GCATGCAGTGGTGAGGTGCCCACTGTGTGTGAGCATGCAGTGGTGGGTGCCCGCCGTGTGTGAGCAAAAACACAGACCAGGAGGACGTGCACTCGTGTGGCTCAGCAGTTTGCTTCCGAAGCCAAAGACTGTCACCCCCCAATCCCTCCCCTGTCCTGAGCACGGGCCCTGGTGGCTGGCCCTGGCACACTCGCCCTAAGCTGCGGGCAGGAGTGATTCTGGAAATAATCCTTGTCTCTTTGTTGTGTCTGCCCTCGCTGCCGTGAGACCGGACCGGGGATGCTCTTGCTGACCCCCGGTCTGGGCATCTGAGGGGCCCACCAGCCCCAGCCAGTGCTGACCAGCTGAGCTGCGCTGAGACGCTTCCCCGGGTGCGGCCTGCGCCCTCGGAACTCAGCGGGTCCTGTTCTGCCTCTTTCCCTCCCACGGATTTTCCAACGCCGCCTTCACACTTGATCAGAAATGATGTGCTCAGGCCTCCGGGTGACGCCTCCTGGCGACACATCCTATCGAATATTCAAATGACTTTTCTGTGGAACCATGTGGCCGACAGACTGTCCCTGAACTAAGTATCATCATCTCTCTCCCGCGATCAGCAAATCACGCTTCAGCAGCCGCACTTGCTACCGTGGTCCCTCCTCTGAGCGCCCCTGAGAGGCTCAGAGACCTGAAAAGGCTGATTTCAGATCTGAGCCCGCGCTGTTCGCCGGTTTAGAGTCCCGGGCCCGGTAGACAATCCGAATTCTCTCCTGTGAAACCGATTGCGGTTGTTGCATTGATGCCGTTTGCTTTTTTTATTTTTATTTTTTTGGGAATGTGCCACGGGTCCCTAAGACTTTCCACTTAGCGTTCCGATGGGATTAGCTGCTTTTAATTACCTCTGGGGAGTCCCTGGCCAAATGATGATTAAAACCCACAGAAACGGAACGGCTGAGGCATAAGCAGAGCAAAACAGATCTAGATGAAAACCGCTGCGATTCGTGAAACAAACGTAAACCCGTTTAATGTGCGCGTCTTCGGAGGATGCGATTCAAATCGGAATAGAACAAACGGTGCAGAGGTGAGAAAGTTAGGTCGGAGAGCTTAAAAACGTGCGAGCTCAACGGCTGTGCTTTTTGGGGTTGTTGGTTTTTAAGATCCAGAGCAGAACGGATTCTTCTGGGGAAGGTTTGGGGGTGAAAATGGACGCGCTCATGTCATTACGGTTCCGCAAAAGCTGCGTTTACTGCCTGGTGAGCGGACGCGGTCCGGTTTACTAAAGCAGTGCTTCCGCCCTTCTGCCCAAGTCTGTGGGTTCTGGGCTCAGGGGTTCCCTGGGCCCCACTGCTCCAGCCCTTAGGCCTCCGAGTGTCCCCCTTTGCAGGAGGCTGCCTGCTCCCTCCTCTTGGTCAGCGGGTCCCCCAGCTTTCAGGATCCAGTTCCAATGCCAGTCCCTGGTGACCCCTGCACCTTCGTAAGTTTCTCTGGCTTCTCTCCCAGCTCCCCCCCCCCGGCCCCCACCAACACCCTCTCCTCTGGCCGCGGGGTACTTCCTGGGCGTAGGCCCCCACACCTTCTGCACTCCCTCATTCATTCACTCACTCATTCATTCACTCTCTCACTCATTCATTCAGTTATTTAGCATTCATCCCACAAACGCGGGGTGCGCTCTGCCTCTGGTAGGGATGCATCAGGAGCCAGAAGAAACCCCAGCCCTGCTCTCGGGGTTACAGGCCAGTGGAGGGGCCAGGCTTCGGCTGAAGGATCTCGGGGAGCTAGCGATGGCTCTGGCGGGTGATGCGGAGGGGACATGGGTGACGGGACCCTGTGAGACGTGGGGACGCGATCTGGTTGCAGAGGGGGTGCTTTGGGGAGCAGCAGGCACCTGGGCAAAGACGGACCACCGGGCAGAAGCAGGCGGGCTCGGGTGCACAGGGAGGGCAGAGAGCAACGGGACAGACTCCTCAAAACGGGCAGACAGGCCCGCTCAGTGTCCTCTTCCGGCCTGGCACCACGAGCCTCTCCTCCCAGCATCTTCTTCGCTGGGGGCTGAGCTAAGTGTCCATCTGGGGGATCCTCTGGCGCCCCAACCTCAGAAGGGCTGTGTCCTCCCTCTGCAACTGGCGCCTTTCAGAGCACAGAGCAAGCTGAGGGGTGCTGTGGGGGGGGGATGGGCAGGGGGGAATGGGGGACAGGGAACCCGCGCCTGCACCAGTGGGCGCTTTGCTGGCACGGTGCGTGTGGACAGGTGGCCGGGCCTCGGAGCCCAGCGTCTCCCCGAGGGTGGCCCGGATTCGCCCCGCCCCCATCAGGAGCCCCTTCCCCCGAAAAGACGCCTCCCTTTTCGTTCACACCGAAGGCAGCCTGGAAATGCCCGTATGAGGAGGGAGCACGTTTGCAGAGAACTCCGCCAGGACGTGGGCCACGGCCCGGTGCCATCCTGATGGGCTTATGAGAGGGATCCCCGAGGGCTGTGCTGTGGGGGGGAGGGGGTGTGGGGAATCCCAGCTGCTAATCGGGGCTGCCCTGAGCAAATTGCCCTCTGCCAAGAAAGGGATTGATTTCACGTCCAGGGAAGAGATCTGCCTGCGAATCAGGCTGCAGCTGCAGAGGCGGGGCCTGTGCTGCCAGGCGGGGAGCAGGACGCTAATGAGAGGCGACAAGAGTGGGGGGCAGGGGGGGTAGTGTCTCCTCCCTGTTGCTCTCCGTCCTGTGGAAGCAGTGACCAGTGCGCACTGCCCCTCTGCCACCTGTGGGGTTCTCCAGTCCCTCTGAAGCCGGGATTCTGTCCCAGAAGCATGGATGGCCTCACCCCGGGGGTCAGGCTCCACCTCTGCAGGTGGCCCCCCCTCCCCCCCACTCCCCCTAACCCCGGGAGGGAGGGCGCCTGCATTTGGTTGCCTGAGCCACAGAGCACATTCACTCCCAGGCCCCACCTCGAAAATGTCACCATAAAGCCCCCACTAAGAACCCAGGTGCAGGAGAGGGGGGTGTAAGGGACCTTTGTCCCTTCAGCAAAGGACAGCGAGGGAACACCGAGCTACCTAATGCGTCGCCAGGTTACGGTCCTGTCTGTGCTTTTCGGCTCTAAAAGGCTCAGGTGCAGGCGGTGGTGAACAGCTCTGAAAAGACACTTTTTTTCAAAGCACAGGGACAACGCCATGGAGCTCCAGGTCACTCAGACTGGTTGGAGCGAGTGCAGAGGCCTGGAACCTGCCTGGAACTAACGCCCATGGTTGGGTCCGACCTCAGGTTCATGCCCACGGCAGGGTCACCGCGGGCGTTTAAAGGGGCCGCAGGGTGATCTGTAAAAACAAAACCCAACTCCAGGAGTTATCTTTACTCTGGGCCGCAGCGTTCTCGGGCTGGGGGAGGGGCAGGTTTGCAGAGAGGAGGGGGTCTGGGAGGGAAGTCCCTTCTGACCCCCGACCCAGGAGCCGGGTGGGGGAGGGGGGCAGCAATGCCACTCTGGTCAGGCAGCGACAGGGACTCGCACCAGGACCCCTGAGGCTCCATTGACCGGGAACAGGGCAGACACATAGGTTTCATCTGCAGGACCATTCCGGACAGAAGCTGAAGGCGCTTGGAGAGCTGCATGGGGAGGCGGGGGGGGGGGGGGCGCGGCCGTGATTGCTGATGAGTGCCTCTGCCTTGGCACAGCGGTGGGTCCCGGTGATGCCCAGTGGGTCAGATATTCCGCACCCCAATTCAGACTTGGCAGCGGGGGTGGGGGGAGAACCTCCCCCACACACACCCATGACAGCAGAGCCACAGATGACAAGAGCCCACATGCAACTCTGAGCAGACTCCAGGGGGCGGTGGGCAGAGCTGGGGGGAGGCAGCCAGGGCACTGGGGGAGATGAAAGGGGGCACCAAGGTGGAGTGTAGGTAACTCTCCCCATGGAGCAGTGGTTCTCAACCTTCCTAAGGCCGCGACCCTTTAAGACAGCTCCTCATGGGGTGGTGACCCCCAGCCATACAATTATTTCCGTTGCTACTTCATCACTGTCATTTTGCTACTGTTATGAACTGTCATGTAAATATCTGATAGGCAGGATGTATTTTCATTGTTACAAATTGAACATAATTAAAGCATAGGGATTAATCACAAAAACAATATGTAATTATATATTGTGAAGTATTTATTTCTAATGACAAATAAATGAAATTTTCGTCTTGAATCGTGGTGTAGCATGGGTAACAGTCTTCATAGGACAACAGTAAACTACATGGCTACACTTTGCTACACCGAGGAGCGGTGTGTTGGTTCCTAAGACCATGGGAAATAGGTGTTTTCTGATGGTCTTAGGCGACCCCTGTGAAAGGGTCGTTCGACCCCCAAAGGGGTTGTGACCCACAGATTGAGAACCGCTGCAATAGAGGCAGACAACTAAAATCACACTGAACAGGGAACCCCCATGTAGGCCGTGAGAACAGCTTAGGCTGCGGGGAAGGGACAGCGCGGTGGAGGCTGGGAAACGGTGTCCTTCCGCTTCCGGAGGGATGTCAGACGGCAGAGCAGCAGAGACAGGCTCAGCAGCCAGCAACAGCACACCCGTCTCTGGAATCACCCCTCCACGGAGAGACCAGAGATGAGGAGACAGTGGAACGAGAGGGAATTCACGGGCCTTTTTCCACCCATTTATTTTGTTCTTTGTCTCTGACTGGTCTCCAATAGTCTCTGTTTTCTGGTTCCTTCGTTAAAAGGATAACATTGCTCCGAGCACGGGTTGGGCTGCCTCCCGTGAAGCGAGATGAGACTTGGAAGCAGAGGGCCGTGACTCCCCACAAATAAAGCTTCCACCACATCTCTTCCTCCCCGGGGGGCTTCTGGAAATTCCCATTCCTGTGGTACCCCAACAATCCCACTCCCACCGGCAAAGGAGAAGAGTCACCCCCACATTTCTACATTCACCATATTATTATATCTAGTTCTTTTTTAAAAATATATCTTATTGATTTTTTTTTTTTTTTTACAGAGAGGAAGGGAGAGGAACAGAGAGCTAGAAACATCGATGAGAGAGAGAGACATCGACCAGCTGCCTCCTTGCACGCCTCCTACTGGGCATGTGCCCGCAACCAAGGTACATGCCCTTGACCAGGATCGAACCCGGGGCCCTTCAGCCCACAGGCCGACGCTCTATCCACTGAGCCAAACCGGTTTCGGCTCTAGTTCTTTTTGGAAAGCATTTCTCTGGAATATTATTGTCCATCCCTTTGTGTTCAGCTCTCTGAATAATTCTGTTGAAAATGCGTCTCTTTTAAAAATCAACACAGCTTGGAATATTCTCTGCCAAGCGTCCTGTTTCAGCAGGAGGGATTTGTAACGCTCTCCGAGTGTGGAAAAGTCCCAGCGTACACAGAGGAGAACAACGCAGGTCCCTCTGCTTCCAGCGCAATCAGTTCCCACCAAGCTGGATGCTTCCGAGACAAGGTTTTTAAAATCTGGAAGGACTAACAGCAGGGGTTTTTATTACAGATGGGGATGACTCAGGGTAAGGGAAAAAATTAATGCCGATATTAAAAATGTTTTTTACATGATGCCTCTACTCAGGCATAATTTCCGGACAATTGCCTGAAGTACCGGTCTCACGAATGAATAAATATTCTGTAGGTTTTTATTTGTGATTGCTCTGTGTGATCTGCTGATTGGGCTCAAGTGTTCCACTATGACTTTGGACTGTTCCTATCTCCTTCTTTTTCTTTTTGGTTAATCCTCACCCAAGGACATTTTCCCACTGATTTTTATATATTTTATTGATTTTTTCACAGAGAGGAAGGGAGAGGGATAGAGAGTTAGAAACATCGATGAGAGAGACATTGATCAGCCGCCTCCTGCACGCTTCCTACTGAGGATGTGCCCGCAACCAGGATACATGCCCTTGACTGGAGTCAAACCTGGGACCCCTCAGTCGGCAGGCCGACGCTCTATCTACTGAGCCAAACCGGTTTCGGCTCCCATTGATTTTTAGAGAGAGTGGGAGACGGAGGAGAGACACAGAGAGAAACATCGATAGGAGAGAGACACAGTGACTGATTGCCTCCCCTGCGAACCCTGACTGAGGCTGGGAACTGAGCCTGCCACCCAGGTACTTGCCCTGGACTGGAGTCAAACCTGGGTCCCTTCGGTCTGAGGGCCAACTCTCTATTCACTGAGCCAGACTGGCTGGGGCTCCTTCTTGTTCTAACAAGTCTTACTTTGTACGTTACTATCTGGTGCCACTGCAAAGGTTCATGGAAAGCTTGCTCCCTTTTGTCCATTTCCTCTCCCTCTGTCACACCTCGTATTTTCACTCCGCCCTCCCTTTGAAGTTGACCGATGAGTTTTTCTAATTTCTTTATTGCTTTTCCTCAGATCCCATATTGTCCTTTTGTCTTAGATTTCTGTTTTAGATTTATTTTTTTATTTTTCAGAAGATACCCTCTCATAGTTCATATAGAAAGAGAACTTGATTGACACATTTTTAGTGTATAATATTTTTCCCATCAATAGAATTCCAGTTGAAAATACTTTTTCTCCTCTGAATGTTGGAGTTACTGCTTTGTGGTCTTTTTGCATCTGGGTTACTTTTTCTTCCTTTATAGAGAAAGGAGTTTCCCCTTTTTTTTTTTATGTTGGAGTGTGCAGCATTTATTCATAAGCAAAGTTGTCTGAAGTGTCGTAGAGCAACAGAGAGATGCTTCCAGGTACCTAGAGCATCTGCTTATCTGACTTGAAATGTTGACTTGAATGAACACATTGGCCACCTGAGCAGGAATTAATTGACAATTCAGGTTGTTCACCATCTGTCACCTTCTCCTTGACCGAGTGCGCACAGACGCCCCCTAGATGGGCCTCTACGTGGATTGTTCCCCTCCATCCCCCACCGTCTCCCCCGATTCTGCTCCACAGGGAGATCTGGGCCTCGTGGTGTCTCAAGCAAACACTTTCCTTCTACCTCTGTTCCCTTCCACGTAGATTAAGGCTGTGTTTTTCAAGCTCTGTCCTTTACCCTTGAAGTTCAAAAGAAAGATCTTTTCTTTCTTCACCATCGCCGAAAGCCATAATTGGGCCTTCTGTTCTAGCGCTTGCTAACGGAGGCTAAATATTTTGCCGAGACCCATGGAGAGAGGCTAGGTCCCACGCCGGTAGCTTCCCCCCTGTCCCCCCACCGTACCCCCTTGTCAGAACTCCCCTCCTCCCATCCTGCTTCAGAGGGCACCCCTGTTTCCTCTGCCCCCATCCAGTTGGCCCCTCCATCTTCCTTTCCTTGAACAACTTGCCATCTTCTCAGTTGGCTGAAGGCACAAACGATCCGGAAATAATGGAAGGGCTCACGTCTCTTTTCCGCATCTTTTGGACCCAGAATGGGACTAATGAAAAGGCCAACACGAGCTGGATTTGTCTTTAAGGAGACAGACTCCGTTTCGACTTCATCCCCCAAAAGGAGACAGAAGACGGGACTGAGAGCCCCGAGCCCCGGCCTCCCGCCGAGAGTGACAAGGCCTGTGTTTTGCTGTCCACTCGGCGCTCGGCGCTGCCCGGCCCGGGCCGGCCTGCTGTTTTCATTCGCTCCGAACGCCTCCACATCTGCAAGCCATTAGTTGCAACATCATCCGTCTGGGGACCGCGGGCCGGAGCCGGGTGGGGCAGGGGAGTTCCCGCTGTGGCCTCACCATGTGGGAACCCCGCTCCTCCTGCCCCTGTCCGCACGGACAGCCGCGAAGAGCGCTGCGAACGCCCGCCGTGGGCACGGCTGGTCCTGCGAGGTCGTGCACAGAGCCCGTGGGCAGCGCATCATCCGTGAGAACAGCCCCACGAACAAGGCACGCGTTTGTGGAGTGTCTCACGTGGTCTTCCTTCTTTCCGCAGCAGCCTCAGAGGGGGAGGGGGCAAGACTTCGGTCTGAGGCACCAGGAGCCCCTGGTCCTTAAGCCACCGGTTAGTGGGCGACATGATTTTTTTTTAATATATTTTATTGATTTTTTACAGAGAGGAAGGGAGAGAGAGTCAGAAACATTGATGAGACATCGATCAGCCGCCTCCTGTACGCCCCCTACTGGGGATGTGCCCGCAACCAGGATACATGCCCTTGACCGGAATCGAACCTGGGACCTTTTAGTCCGCAGGCCGATGCTCTATCCATTGAGCCACCCCGGTTTCGGCGACATGCTTTGTTTGGTTGGTGTTTCTGCAAACATTGTGTTAACAGTTGATGAGTGTAGTAGCACCCCCGGAAGTGCAAACAAAATGGTTCCGCCCCCCTCCACCCGCTGGCCTGGTGAGCCAGGCAGGCACCCCGTTCCCAGGCCAAGAAGCCGCCTCATGTCAGCACCATGCTGTTCTTTCCCAGACACCCACCCCCCAAGGGTGACTACCGTTCCGACTCCTAAAGAGGGGATACGTTTATTTAAATTCATTTTGTACGGAGGGTGAACCAGGCCCTTGCGATGCCTGGATGCCTTACACATGTGTGCTTGACCCATTTAGGAATTCGTTTCACACGGTGACATGCAGTGCACACAAGGAAAGGAGGGTGGATGTGGATGCTCCAACCTGCAGGAGGCGCCTCGGACTTGGGACTTGCTAGCTCGATTGCATGAAGGGTGAAGGTCTGCGACATCATGAGGCTTTCTCCATCAAAAGAGAGAGAGACCCTTCCCTCGTTCTTGGAACTCTGAGGACAAGGAGGAATCCATTTCTTCCTCTGTCTCCCCCATAAGCAGGGAGTGGACAAGGTGGTTTTTCAAGAGGGTTTTCTCTGCCTGGCTATGTTGGGCTGAGCGCTGCTGTGTTTGCACTGAGGTGTTCCCGTCCGGGAAATGGGGTTCGCTGGGCGAGGAGGCGGTGTCTCACTGGCCTCCCTCCCTCGGAGGTAAGGGTGTCCCCAGGATGGAGCCTTTGCATCTCCTTCCGAAGGGCAAAGCCAAGGATCCTGACGCTGACTGTTCCAGATGGTCTCCTTCAGCAGAGGCATTCTGGAAGCTTCCCCTCTCCTGTCCTCACCACGGTTTCTCTCCACCATCTGGACAAGGAGAAACCCACGGGCCACCAGCGACTCCTGTGGGAAGGTGGGGGGCTCAGCACACAGGGGAGCGGCCTCCAGGTCCCCGGTGCCTCCTGTGGACCCGAGCCTTCGGCAGGGCTGTGTCGGCCTGGCCCCTGAGCACCGCCTGCCCCCTCTGCTGGGTCCCCCTGCCGCACCCCACGCCCTGAGCTCAGAGCAGAGGAATGTTTACCCCGAAAGGGGCTGCCAGGGTTTTAAATTGCATCCATTAAGAAGTGAATTATCCTCTTCTTCGCTCTTTGTTTCATCCCTCCAAAGATTCAAATGCTTTTTAATTTTGCCGAGTTAGTTAGGTAAGTTTATCATTTTACGGAAATGGGTTCGGAGACGGGAGAACCCCCCGGGGGACTCGAGGAGCCCGAGTTCCTCTCTGATTTCTGCAGCACCAGGCGAGCCTTCTTCCGAGCGCCTGGGCCTTTTCCCGCCTTCCAGTCAGAGTGGAGGTCGAAATCTTAAAAAAAAAAAGTTGGCATTTGTTTTCTTCAAAGTATCGACACTCTAGACCAGTGGTTCTCAACCTTTCTAATGTGGCGACGACCCTTTAACACAGTTCCCATGGTCTTAGGCGACCCTGCTAGCGGTTCTCAACTGCTGGAGAGCCTAAGACCATGGGAAAACACAGATATTTACATGATGATTCATAACAGTAACAAAATGATGAAGTAGCAACGAAAATAATTCTGTGGTTGGGGGTCACCACCACATGAGGAACTGTATGAAAGGGCCGTGGCATTAGGAAGGTTGAGAACCACTGTTCTAGACAGACATACTTGCCTCAAGAGAAAGACTACTTTTTTAAAATATATTTTATTGATTTTTAAAAATATATATTTTATTGATTTTTTACAGAGAGGAAGGGAGAGGGATATAGTGTTAGAAACATCGATGAGAGAGAGACATCGTTCAGCCGCCTCCTGCACGTCCCCTACTGGGGATGTGCCCGCAACCAGGATACATGCCCTTGACTGGAATCGAACCTGGGACCTTTCAGTCCGCAGGCCAATGCTCTATCCACTGAGCCAAACCGGTTTTGGTGAGAAAGACTACTTTTATTTGCTTTCTCACCTAATTTGTGCTGAGAGGCGTGAAAATGTCGGTCACACGTGGAATCTGCAGCATGGCATTCCACGGTCAGTTCGGACACGGGTGGACACAGGACCCGGGCGTGTTGGTGACAGATAAGTTTTGTAAGTCATTTGCCCGGGTTTGGAAGGGAGGATGGCAGGTCCTGGCTGGTGCTGACCTGCCTGTACCCGATCCGTAGAGCCTGGGTGTGGCGGCTCTTCGTTCCTCTGAAAACACGACCCAGAGCCGAATCTGGTTTGGCTCAGTGGATAGAGTATTGGCCTGCGAACCGAGGGGTCCCAGGTTCGATTCCGGTCAAGGGCACATACCTTGGTTTCTGGCATATTCCCAGTAGGGGGCATGCAGGAGGCAGCTGGTCAATGTTTCTCTCTCATCGATGTTTCTGACTCTTTATCCCTCTCCCTTCCTCTCTGTAAAAAATCAATAAAATATATTTTTTTAAAAAAAGGAAGAAAATATTCTCAACGCTTTTTCAGCAAGCTGCTGTCAATCACAGATGTGCAGAATGCAAACCTGACCTGTTGTCCCAAGATGCTCTAGAGCAGCGGTTCTCAATCTGTGGGTCGAGACCCCTTTGGGGGTCGAACAACATTTTCACAGGGGTCGCCTAAGACCATTGGAAAACACAGATACGATTCATAACAGTTGCAAAATGACAGTTATGAAGTAGGAACAAAAATAATTTTATGGTTGGGGGTCACCACCACATGAGGAGCTGTATTAAAGGGTCACGGCATTAGAAAGGTTGAGAACCACTGCTCTAGAGCGAATGTTTGTCTCCCTCCCACTTCCATTCTCTCCGCACCCCTGCTGAATTCATATGTTGAAATCCTAACCCCTGTAAGTGTGGGTTAATGGTAGTAGGAGGTAGAGTCCTTGGCAGGTGAGTAGGTCCCAAGACCTAAGCTCTCATGAGTGGAATTAGTGCCTGAGAAAACTCCCTGGCACCTTCCATTGGGCGAGGCCATTGCTAGAAGCTGCCACCTACAAGCCAGGAAGCAGGTTCAAAGAGGGCTTTGACTTTCCACAGAGAAAGGCCCATTTGTTTTGACACATTTGTTATTCATTTTTATTGCATTGGAATTTGTTATGTTTTTTTTTTTTTGGTTTGTTTGTTTTGTGGAACATATTGAGGCCTTCTTTGTGAACTAACACAGGATCGTTTTTTGTGAGTGTTCTATGTAGATTCTATCGAAGTGTAGAGAGCAACATTTTAAATATAATTATTGTTTTGCTGGTGTCTTTTATACCCTTATGTTTTGTCCACTTGATCTTGATTTAGTCCTCATTTCCTCAAACCTCTTGAAAGTTACTGAAATCAATTTGTATTGATTTCAAAAACAAGGTAGATGAAGAGAGAGAGAGACACACACACACACACATCAATGATGAGAGAGAATCATTGATCAACTGCCTCCTGCATGCCTCACACTGGGGACCCACTGGTACAGAACATGGTCTTGTTTTGTGTTGTTACTATGGAGAAATCTGATACCAAACTGATTTTTCTTTTCTTTGTAATGACTTGGTCATTATGTTTGGAGGTCCAGAGGATTTTTCTTCTTTTTCTTTAAAAGTCTGGTACTAGGCTTAGTAGGTTCCGTCTTGAAGTTGATCATTCTGAATGAGACCTTCTAGATACACAATGGACCCTTTAATTATATAAATGATGTAAATATATGTCATTTTTATCTCGAAAAATTTTTCATGGATTATAGTTTTAAATATTGGTTCTATTCCAGTATTTTGTTTTTAATTTTTCAGTGATTCCAATTATTCATATATTAGATTGTTTAAATTATCATCCACCTCCATCACTTTCTCTCTGATTCCTGTTATATGTTTTTCTATTATGTTTTTATTCTTATGATTGTTTTTATGCCTTTCCTGAGTATTTTTTATTACAGCTATTTTCTCTTGGGCATATTGTGATTCAGTCATAATTTTTAAGATGACTTTGTTTTTAAAAAATTTTTCTCCACTGTTTTTTAACCATTTATTTTTTGAGTTTTAAAATCTCTGAGTCTCCCTGGGTCCCTCCCCGCAGCCCCATCTCTAAATGCTTATTTAAGGCTATTTACTTCAGATTGGCGTGGGGACATTTTCTTCTGCTTTGTTATTGTTTTGGATTGGAGAATGTTCATCAGCTAAAAGTTGTGAGATTTATGTCCTATTTTCCTCTTCTTCTTCTTCTTCTTCTTCTTCTTCTTCTTCTTCTTCCTCTTCCTCTTCCTCTTCCTCTTCTTCTCATTCTCATTCTCATTCTTCTTCCTTTTTTAAAAAAATATTTTATTGATTTATTACAGAGAGGAAGGGAGAGGAATAGAGAGTTAGAAACATCAATCAGCCTTCTCCTGCATGCCCCCTACTGAGGATGTGCCGCAACCAAGATACATGCCCTTGACCGGAATCTAACCTGGGCCCTTTCAATCCAGAGGCTGATGCTCTATCCACTGAGCCAAACCAGTTTTGGCTATTTTCTTCTTATAGGAACTTTAAATGAGTATTGTGATGTTTGCTCTTTACTGAATTTTTTTCTTCTTGGACTGGCAATAACTGTCACAGTAGACTGAGATGAGGAGGTGAAGGTTTAGATTATACCTTAGATTTCTTTTTTTAAGTATCTTTTTATTAATTTTAGAGAGGAAGAGAGAAGGAGAGAGAGATAGAAACATCAATGATAAGAGAGAATCATTGATTGGCTGCCTCCTGCACATCCCATACTCTAGATCAAGCCTGTAATCCAGGCATGTGCCCTGACTGGGAATCAAACCGTGATTTCCTGGTTCATAGGTCCATGCTCAACCACTGAGCCATGCCAGCTGGGCTACCTGAGATTTCTTTATTCCAAAGCTTTCTCTTCTGTTTGTTGATGAAATTGAGTTTCTTAAAAATTTCCTCTCTCTTGGTGGACGGTGGTGATATGCCTTCTGATACCATGATTTTCTTGTTTTTGAAGTACTCTTAATTTTCAGCTCTTCTTTATTTTTCTTTACTACTCAATCTCTGAGGTAGCTCTTTCCATGTTATCTCTTTTCCTCCAGAATTGGTACTTTCCCAAGATTTCCGCCTCTGTTTTTTGCAGATTTTAAATTCCTCCCTTTTGATTCATCAGTAACCAGTGTTTTAATCTACCATGTCTCATACCTTGTTCAGATTTTCCCATTTGGGGAGAGATTCTTTTTCTGGGAGTTGTTGTGTCTGTTTTTTTCACACATAGGACCCTGTTTTTTCTTCGCTTTTTTCTGAACTGGTTCTTCTGAATTGGGTCAGTATTTATTCACCTACTTGGACGTAGTTTGAAGTTTGAAGTATTCTTTATCTGATAGTTGTGCTACGGGCACAGATTCAGATGGTTTTAGTTGCTCATCTGTCTGGTTTTCTGGAATATTTACGGATATATTCAGAATATAGAACCTTTTTTCCCTTTTCCATCTTTTGTCTGTACATAATTTTACATCGTTGTCATCACAGGTCTATTCAGCTTTGCTTCTTTTTAACAATATTATTTTAACTTCCCCAGTCTCTTTCATAATCTTATTAGAGATGTGATCATTATTTGTGAATAGGCCTATCATATTTTGCAGAGCGGATATGTCATGCTATATTTTATTGCTTTTCTATTGTTGGATATTTACACTGGAAAGGAATACCACCAAGTGTGTTTGGTATCAATAAATTCATTTTGAAGAGATGAGCACTTGGCCCAGTGAGCATGTAATAAATCTTTGCAGAATCGGTGATTCAAAAGAAAACACAAACAGGACAAAACTTCCCAAATGGGAAGAAAATTCAAGTGTCCTCTAAAAGGTGAAGGTCAAATATGTGAGTCTCACATTCTACAGACATTTCATTAACTGATTAAGACTTCACTTGGACTGTGACCAGTTTGGCTCAGTGGATAGAGCGTTGGCCTGCAGACTGAAAGTTCCCAGGTTCGATTCTGGTCAAGGGCATGGACCTTGGTTGCGGGCACATCCCCAGTAGGAGGTGTGCAGGAGGCGGCTGATGGATGTCTCTCTCTCATCGATGTTTCTGACTCTCTATCCCTCTCCCTTCCTCTCTGTAGAAAACCAATAAAATATGTTTTTTTTTTTTTACAAAAGTGATTCAAGGCCAGCTATTTTTCTTTTCCCCCATCCCCCTGTATAGAGATTGCAGAGGGGTGTCCGAGCCTCTGTTCCACAGTCACAAAGCTAAGGGTGTCCTTCTCCGGCTCACAGAAATATCTCCCGGGCGGGCTCAGAAGGTCCCCGTCACCCCACACTGGTCCCCCGAGTGACCTCGGATCGGGGGAAACTCCTGGTGGAGGTGCATTTCCCCGGGGTGGGGGGTTAGGATGGAAGCTGGGGGAAACGCATGTGGAGTGTCGATGTGAGACACCGAAGCCGTGACATAACCGTGTGTGTGCCTCCCAGAGGCCCGGCCAGAGGACATGTGTGTCACAAAGAGGAAAGAGCCCCTTTTAATGCACGTCAGAGCTCCCCACTTTCTCCAAGCGCGCATGAACGCAGAGCCAGGGAGCGGGCCGAGGTCCTGCTCTGTGCGGGAGGTGCCCAGGGACCCCAGAAACCTCATGGTCTGTGCCTGGGGGGCCGAGTCCTCCAGGGAAGGCGGGCGCTGCTCCTCGTGCTCCCCACAGCCAGAGCCAGCACGCAGCCGGGAGCCGCGGGCCTGTTATTTCACACAAATGCATTCTTAATCGTTGACGTTTATGATTCCTTTGACATGCAGTTTTACGGCTGCTTTATGGCGACACGGCTGCTCGCTTATGTGTCCCCGAGTTCAGCGTTTCCCCTTTATCCCCCCAGACCTCGCTGCCCGTGATACGCCGGGCCCGATCCGCTATCTTTTACGAAGCGGCGGCCCTTTGATCTGCGCCCGGGAAAGGCGCCACATAAACGCAGAAGCCCATTACACGCAGGCAGAGCGGTTTATGGGCGCGGCCAGCCGGGGGCTGCGGGGCGCTAGCGCCGGGATCATTCCGATAAGGGGGCTGGTCTCAGACCTTTATTTTCCAAGCGCGCTCTTTGGCGAAATCGACATACACCCGGAGGTGGGCCCACACCATGAGGGCTCCGCACGGTGAATGTCAACATGATGAATGCACCCATGTAACGGGCACCCAGATCAACAGGGAGAACAGCAAAACCGGTGTGGCTCAGTGGATAGAGCATCAGTCTGCAGAGTGAAGGGTTCCAGGTTTGATTCTGGTCAAGGGCACGTACCTTGGTGGTGGGCCCATCCCCAGTAGGGGGTGTGCAGGAGTTGGCTGATGGATGTCTCTCTCTCATCGATGTTTCTAGCTCTGGATCCCTCTCCCTTCCTCTCTGTAAAAAAATCAATAAAATATATACTTTAAAAATTTGCAGATGAGCCCAAACCGGTGTGGTTCAGTAGATAGAGCGTCAGCCTGCGGACTGAAAGGTCCCAGGTTCGATTCCCGTCAAGGGCATGTACCTTGGTTGTGGGCACATCCCCACTGGCGTGCAGGAAGCAGCTGATCGATGTCTCTCTCTTATCGATGTTTCTAACTCTCTATCCCTCTCCCTTCCTCTCTGTAAAAAATCAGTAAAATATATATATTTTTAAAAAAGAAGTAGAACATTGCAGGGTCCTTCGTGTCCCTTCTCATTCCCTGCACCCCGACAAAGCCACCCTGCGCTTTTTGTGACCAGAGGCCCGTTTCCCTGGATCTTGGACTTCACCCAGAATGGACTCTGTCCGTCTGCCTTCTGTGCGCGGTGCAGTGCTGGCAGGTTCCGCCAAGCAGCGCCTCTCTGTTCTTCTTGCTGCACAGGTGGTGGGGGCCGGCTGTCCTGGTGTGACCGGAGCCCGAGGTGCCCATCCTGCTCGGAAGGACATGCGTACTGTGCCCCGGTTTGGGCTGTGCACGTGCAGTGCTACTGAACATGCTTTCCAGTGCCTTTCGAGGAACATCTGGATGGGGACTGATAGGATGCTCTCCTAGGAGTGGACTTCCTGGGTCATAAAACGTGGCCTTGGGAGAAAGTGCCAATAAGATTGCCCAACTGGCGGTGCCCGTTTTTACTCCCAGAAGTCCTGGAAGTGACCGGCAGCTCCACAGCCTGTGCAGTGTGGCGTGGCCAGCTGGGAACGTGGTGGGCACTCTGTGGGTGGCAAGTCGCGTCTCTCCGTCACGGTGTTAACTGTCACTCCCTTGACCCTATGTTGGAGACCCTTCCTGAGGTTTACTCCCTTTGGTGAGTGCCTGTTTGAGCCTTTTGTCTATGTTATTGTCCAGTTCCTTCTGTATGGGTGTAGGAGAGCTCTTTCTTTATGCTGGGTCTGATTCCGATCAGATATGATATATGGATTGCAAATATCGTTATTCTGTGGCTTTCTTACTAGTGATTTTTGATAACCTCAGTTCTTAATGTTTATGTATTTCAGCTTACATATTTTTTCTTTCTTTTTTTAAAAAATATATTTTCTTGATTTTTTACAGAGAGGAAGGGAGAGGGATAGAGAATTAGAAACATCAATCAGCTGCCTCCTGCACACCCCACTCTGGGGATGTGCCCGCAACCAAGGTATATGCCTTTGACAGGAATCGAACTTGGGACCCTTCAATCCGCAGGCTGACGCTCTATCCACTGAGTCAAACCAGTCAGGGCTGCATATTTTTTTCTTAAAGAAAAACCTGTTTAATGCTTGTGACCTATGAAGAAATATTTGCCTATTCTAAGTCATGAAGCAATTCTTCTATGTTTTTTTCCAGAAGAGTAATGGTTCGATGTTGAGTTCTACAAACCATTGGGAACTGACATTTTATTTGTGGGTTAAAGGTGGAGGTCAAGACACTTTTTTTTTCCTGTACAGATTTGCAATGTCTCCACCACATCTGAAAAGACCACGCTTTCTCCACTAAAATTCACCTTTGAAACAAGTTCAAGGTTGAAAGCACAGCAGGGGAAGCAGTCTCTCCTCATGCTTAGGATTTTAGACCGTTGCACACAGAACTCACGTGGGCTGTGCTGGGAATGGAGAGTCCTAGGCCCTCCCTGAGATCCTGATTCGCCGCGGGTGATTCTCCAGCCTGGGGTTCTGGCCCCTGCTCTAAGGACCGGTGTTACACCTAGACCAACCCTGAGCCAATCAGACTGCGTCTCTCTGCCTCATCCATCCAAGGATGGGCACTTGTCCCTTTTACAGATTTCTGTGCTGGGAAGACCAGTTAAATCAATTTTAGGGGGTCTTTTTTTTTATCTCACTAACTCTGTTTTGGTGGATTAATATTCTTTCCCTTCATTAGTTATTCAGCAATACAGTGGCACCTCGAGATACCAGTTTAATTCGTTCCGTAACCTTGAGGCGTGGGAAACTATGAGACGCTCGAGTCGCGGTAAACTGGTGGGTCGTGTGCAGCCGGCCAATCTGCACAATGACTCCTATCTCAAATGTTGCTCGTATTTCAAAGCAAAAATCGCTCGCTCGACGGCTGGTATCTCAAAAATCTCGTATGTTAGGGCACTCGTATCTCGAGGTACCACTGTATATATCAGTTAATGATTATTGAGTTGAATTTCACGTGGGCATTCCAGCATCTCCCTTACCACCCATTCTGGTACTCAGCAGAGCGCACTGCCAAGCCAATCCTTTGAGGCAGCTTGCTCACCTCCGAATATACTGGCTCCAGTCGCGAGGACCCATCACACTCCGTTAGCCTTTATTGACCACCTATTCATGGCTTCGCCTCGTCTTAGAATCAGCTCTTTATCCTCGAGGTTCCCACAGCCCCTGCTGCGGCCGGACACACGAACCAACCTCTTAACAGATCATTGCAACGAGGAGTGACGTATGCCCGCTAGGGAATGTGTAAGGTCACCGTGGGAAGTCAGAGGGCCTTCGGCAGAAGTGTTTGAGCTGGGTTTTGAAGGGTATGTAGGAGTTTGCTGGCTGAGGAGTGAATGAAGGTATTTGAGCAGAGGAAAAAGACACGAAACCACGTGGCACCGCGAGGAACCGCCTATAATCCCAGGCGTGCAACGCCTTCAGTGCCTGGAGGCCCTGGAAGTGGGGGGCAGGAGCACCATGCCATTGACCTTCACCCCGAAGCACAGACTGCCAGACCGAATCCAGCGTCGGACAGTGAGAGTCTGCGCAAGGCGGCGTGTGAGCCTCAGAGGCCCGTGCTCCTAGGGATCAAAATCCGCTTCCCCTCAGAGGACAGACATGTAGACCCAGAGGGAAGGGAGACCTTGACCAGGTGTGTACCCCTCATGGGCTTGCTGGGGGCTCCCCGGCCTGTCTGATGACACCGTCCGATGCTGTACGGGCTGCTATCTGCTCACCCTCCACTGCTGAAGAGGCACCACCCAAACCGGTGTGGCTCAGGGGATAGAGCGTCGGCCTGCGGACTGACAGGTCCCAGGTTCGATGCCAGTCAAGGGCATGTACCTTGGTTGCGGGCGCATCCCCAGTGGAGGGCGTGCAGGAGGCGGCTGATCGATGTCTCTCTCATCGATGCTTCCAGCTCTCTATCCCTCTCCCTTCCTCTCTGTAAAAAAAACCAATAAAAATATATTAAAAAAATAAATAAAAGAGGCACAGTTAGTATGGAGGGGAGCACCCTTACTGACCCTGGTGGGGAGTGGACGGACAGGAGGCTTTTGGGGACCGCCACCCTTTCCAGCGAGGACCCCAGGACCTCAGTGCGAGGAGATGGTGAGGGATACGGCTGCTCTTGTGTCGTAGGTAATAAAAAGGGGGGAACCCTGCTAATTCGGTGTCAGAATAGTTCAGAGTCATCAGTGCCCCACACCGAAGGGAACTCCAGCAAGGCCGGCTTTGAGAGCGGAGGTAATCAATTCCTTATGCCGTGCGCTGAAACTCAACCCAGACATACCCTTCTGTTTCTCCCAGACGCTTTACAGTCCGCTGGAAGTAAACCACGCACCCTCTCGGTGTGGTACAGGTTTACTGTGTGTCTCCTTCTATTATTCTGATCTTTTTTTTTTTTATGTGAACGGGCACATAATGAGTTCAGCTCCTCCTGTCTGTGAGGTTTATTTTGCCCTGAGGACCTCTCTTCCCTCCACTGGTAGATGGTTGAATGGTTAGCGGGGTTCCTGGTAAAGAAAAAAACAAAAACCTTCACACTAGAGCATTGAAGGGAAATGCTGATATTCAGTTGAAATTTTGATTAAAAAAATCAGAAATAAAGCTGCTGCTTAGAGAAATCAGACTTAAGGTTCAAGTCAGCAAAATAAAAGTTTTAAAGTCCCCGTCCACGGAATTATGCTCCTGCAACGGTCCTTCCACATCAAGTTGAAAACCTTCTAAAGCCCTGCAGGTAAGTGTTCAGATTCCCAGCTCAGATGCCCGAGAGAAAACACCACAGTTTCTTTTGCTGAAACTGTCCCCACCCTTCTAGGTCAGGAGAAATTAACTAACTACACACCCCATTTTAAAAATATAGTTTATTGATTTTTTACAGAGAGAAAGGGAGAGGGATAGAGAGCTAGAAACATGGATGAGAGACATCGATCAGCCACATCCCTCACACCCCTACTGGGGATGCGCCCTCAATCAATAGGCATGCCCTTGACCGGAATCGAACCTGGGACCCTTTAGTCCACAGGATGACGCTCTATCCATTGAGCCACACCGGCTCCAGCCACAGCCCACTTTACACCTGAGACCCAGTCAGCGGTTTAAGGAGTGTCTGCAGATAAGCCTGTGTTGGGAGGTGGTGGCCCTAATTCCCTCTTTAATACAGGGGTACCTCGAGATGCGAGTGCCCTAACATACGAGATTTTTGAGATACGAGCCGTCGAGTGATCGATTTTTGCTTTGAAATACGAGCAACATTTGAGATAGGAGTCATCGCGCGGATCGGCCGGCTGCACACGACCCACCAGTTTACCGCGACTCGAGCGTCTCATAGTTTCCCACGCCTCAAGGTCACGGAACGAATTAAACTCGTATCTCGAGGTGCCACTGTAGTTCCCATCCTGACCCCTGCCTGGTTCTCAGGGGCTGCTCCCTCAAGGTGGTCGCTGGGTCTACACGGGGACTCGGTCCCTCCCGGTCCCCTGTGCGGTGGCTGCTGGAGGAGGCGGTGCCTGGCCCCGTGTGTTTCGCTGGCCGTGGCCTCTGCTGGCGGGTCCCTCTCTGCTGATGAGGTGGCCTTCATCCTCCCTCCTCCCTGACTCAGGGGCTCTGCTTTGGCTGTGGCCGCTAGAGGGTTTGAGCAGAAAGTTCCAGAGGCTTTTTCAGGGGAAGGTGACGTTCTTCTCCGGGGGGGGGGGAGGCAGAGTGGGAGAGACACGCGGGGACACAGAGTGCTGGCTGGGGACCGCGTTCGCAGTGTTCACAAGTGTCCTGCGGTGCCGGCGGCGGCTTTAGGCTCTCGGAAGAATTACCCGTATTTTCCGGCGTAGAAGACGACCGGGTGTATAAGAGGACCCCCGACTTTTCCAGTTAAAATAGAGAGTTTGGGATGTACTCGCCCTATAAGATGACACCTGGCCTATAAGATGACCCCCGACTTTTGAGAAGATTTTCCTGGGTTAAAAAGTCATCTTATAACGCCGGAAAACACAGTACCTTCAGGGAGCAAGGGCTCTGGGGGCAGGGCAGGATGGTGAGGGGGTGGGGGTCGAGGGGGGGGGCCTGCCAGGCTGGGAAGGCGGGAAACAGCTTCGTGTTTGCTAAGAGGTCCCCTGTCTGAACCAGGCCACTGCCAAGCTGTCACCTTGGGACAGACGACAAGAGACAAAGCACACGTGGCGGGTTAGCTAAACCAGTGGTCGGTCAACTCATTAGTCAAGGAAGCAGCAAACTGTGGCTCACAAGCCATATGTGGCTCACGAGTCACAGTTTGCCGACCACTGAGCTAAACGTTTCCTTTTACAGAGATTTCCTTTAGAAGTCCCCTTCTCTGGCATGACCCTGTCCCTCCTTCTCTCCCTCCCTCTCTCTCTCTCTTCCTTTCTTCCTTCCTTCCTTGCTTCCTTGCTTTCTGCCAAGAGAGGGTACTCATTTTATCCATTAGCTTCTTTCAGACTTGAGGCCGTGGATGGTTGGTTTGAGCATTTTGCAGCTCAGCCCTAGATAGGAAAACCAATATTGAAATTGGAAATGGAACTAGAAGGATCCTTGGATTGTCAGTGCTTTGTCACTTTGAAATTTGTGTTAGTTTCTAGTAAGGGAGGTGAAACGTGATTTATCGTCATCACTGGGATTCCAGATCAGACGTGGACGTTCAAAGTCATGGTCAACATTAATGAGGTCCTCTCATAACAACGTCTACTGACTCTGTTTGTTTTAGGGATATTCCATTTTTAAGAATGATAGTCTCTCTTGACTTTATAGTGGGTTAAGTGGCTTTAAATGTGACCACTTTTATTGTTTTTCAGCATAGCATTTCGAACTTTTTGTGTGCGTAAGCTTTTTATAACCCTGGTGAAGAAAGAAAATATAAACGTTTGTGTTCAACTCTCTTCCTGCATGTTATCATTAATACAAGTTCCTGCCTCATTTCCATTCAGAATTATCATTTTGATTAGAAGCTCAAATATATCTATATATATGTCTATATGTCTGTATAGATATAGGTATATATACATATAGATGATATAGATGTAGATGTAAATATAGATATAGAAATAGATGATATAGATATAGATGTAGATATATATATAGATGATATATAGATGTAGATGTAGATATAGATATAGATGATATAATATAGATATAGATATAGATGTAGATATAGATATAGATGATATAATATAGATATAGATATAGATATAGATATAGA
>JAAGEH010000337.1:2483230-2514622 GCA_011751065.1 Lasiurus cinereus
ATATAGACATAGATTATATAGATATAGAGGTAGATATAGATATAGATATAGAGGTAGATGTAGATATAGATATAGTATAGATATAGATATATAGATATAGATATAGACAGATATAGATGATATAGATATAGATATAGATATATGCTCCTATTAGCACTTTTTACAGAAGAAGATGGAAATAGGAGGTTAGAAAGATACAGGCAAAATGCTAGGATCTCTGATACAGAGCAGGAATGTAGTGATCTAACCTGTCTCTGCTATAAAGTGTTGCTATTCATGAAATAGCAGATCTTTTGCATCCATTTCACCTTTATGCTTTCAGTTTACCTAAATGTCTGTGGCAAATGATACCGATTCGTGGGCTTGGTGTGGGCAGGAGTTCCAAGTCCTCATCAGCCAGCGACCTGGATGTGCCACAGGTATTGACCGGTTCGCCTCCTGAAGGCCATCTGGGTGCTTCCAAGTTCAGGCAGTTATAAATAAAGCGGCTCTGAACAACCACGTGCAAGTAGCTGGACGGATTTAAATTTGCGTTTGGCCGATGTGTTCCAGACTTTTTTTCCCCCTCTCATTATTTTCCCTATTATTTTAAATCACAAAGCAATAAACCCTAAGTCTGAAATCTTGCTAAACGCACTTGGCGTCCTGAGCTTGTTTTTCTCAATACCCTTACGAGCTAGTCTTTGCCAAAACTGACACCGGGGTTTGTTGTGAAAGTCGTTAAAGTATAATTGAAGCCCATTGCTAGTTTTGAGTCACTTGGAATTGTTTTGCGTTTTCTCCCCAGTGGTCCGGTTTCGAATTTAATTAACTTGGAAAACTGGATTGCCATCACCTATGTGATCTTGAAAAATACGTTTGAGAGAAGTCATATCCTCCCTAGCCTATCCAAATAGACCGCAAAATGGGGCTCGTAATTTGATAATTTAATAGGAAAATCATTCCGTTTTAAGTGACAGTTCATTTACTCTGCTTGGTCATTCGTGAGCAGACAGGAAGGAACCGAAAGGACCGGAGGGGGAGGGGGGGGATACCCTGAGCCTCAGCCAATGCCAAGGACGGAGACCGAGCCGCAGACTTCCAGCCCGATCCCCTCAGACTTCCTCCTTTTAAAAATAGGCCAGGGTGACCGTGGAAGTGAGAACCTACAGAAGGCCAGAGCAGGAGACGGTAGGGATGTTGTGCATCGGTTCAGCTCTGACGGATACAAACCCAGAGATGGGTGAGGAAAAAGGGGTTTGGAATAATGCTGGAGAAATCTTTCTAATAATGTGTCTTGATGAAGTTGGCGGGAGAAACCCTTTCCTGTGGAATAGGGTGTCGGAGGTGTACGTTTTCAAGCTAGAAGGAAGGAAATGGTCCCCCCGTGTAATAAACGTCGGTGCTGAGATGGAAGCAACTTTTAGAAATCACCCATGTCAGGAGCTGGAGGACAGGCCTTCCTGGCTGGTGGGACTAGCGGCCAGAGAGGCAGAAACGCAGGCCTGGAATCGGAGGCTGGTTTATCACCAATTACACCCTCTGGAGGCTCAGTCTTCAGATGGCCTGATCTTTTTTTTTAATATATTTTATTGATTTTTACAGAGAGGAAGGGAGAGGGATGAAAGTCAGAAATATCGATGCGAGAGAGACATCGATCAGCCGCCTCCTGCACGCCCCACAGTGGAGATGTGCCCGCAAGCAAGGTACATGCCTCCGACCGGAATCGAACCTGGGACCTTTCAGTCCGCAGGCCGACGCTCTATCCACTGAGCCAAACCGGTCTCGGCTGGCCTGATCTTTGATGGGAGAGAGACGTTTGCAAATTTCAGTCTGTAGGATAAGTGAAGAGGCCCTTGTGGAGAGGCCTGGCTTTTAGCTGCCTTTGGATTCTCCTAGGATTCATCGTGTAGAGCTATTAAGATGTGTCTGCCTTCGTCATTACCACCCATCCTTGCTTCTTTTAGAGCCGTGGTTCTCAACCTTCCTAAGGCCGCGACCCTTTCATACAGCTCCTCATGTGGTGGTGACCCCCAACCATAAAATGATTTTCCTTGCTACATCATAACTGTCATTTTGCTACTGTTAATGAGTCGTAATGTAAATATTTGTATTTTCTGATGGTCCTAGGCTCTACAGTTTTCTACCTGTGGGTCAGGTTGAGAACCGCTAGCAGGGTCGCCTAAGACCATCAGAAAATACAAATATTTACATTATGATTTATAATAGTAGCAGGGTCGCCTAAGACCATCAGAAAACACGGATATTTACATTATGATTCCTAACAGCAGCAAAATGACAGGCAGTGTGGGAGCGTGTGCGCTCTGTTCTCTGGTGCTAGAGTCTCTAACACTCGTGGACATGGATCTACAGTCCAATCGAAAAGGCCAGCAGAGATTTCTCGCATGACGTAGGCTGCTGGGCACTTTGGAGTTAAATCTCCGAGCCACCAGTGTGCTTTGAGGGGAGGTATAGGATCCCATCGATTGGGTTAGTTGTAAAAGAGACAATTACAGGACCTGCTTTATTAGTGGGTGCGAACCTAGGGGACACATACCCAGGCCTGGCCGGGCCGCGTGCTCAGGGGCAGCCCCAGAGCACGGTGGTGAAGTCTGAAGTCGAGGCAGTTTGGGGGGATCCCCTAAGAAAAAATTCAAAAGTATGAATTAAGAATATATTAGAGCCGAAACCGGTTTGGCTCAGTGGATAGAGCGTCAGCCTGCGGACTGAGAGGTCCCAGGTTCGATTCCGGTCAAGGGTATGTACCTTGGTTGCGGGCACATCCCCAGTATGAGCCGTGCGGGAGGCGGCTGATGGATGTCTCTCTCTCATCGATATTTCTAACTCTCTATCCCTTGCCTTTCCTCTCTGTAAAAAATCAATAAAAATATATTTAAAAAAAAGAATATTTAAAAAGAAGAATATATTAGAATGAAGGAAATCTCACCTTAAAAAATGTAACAGCCAGCAGATTGTCACAAACATCACACCATCCAGAATAACCGCATACTTTTTAAGCAGTTAACGCCTGGATCCCTGGCCCTAATATGTTTTCCCCCCGTAGCTTTGCTCTGCACACCCTTGGCTGTTTCTGCTCAGGCCGTTTTGTTTTATCTTTTCTCTGCAGAGAAGCGGAGGGTCATTTTGTCTTTCCTCTCCCATGGTTCAGGGAATTGGCCGGCCGGGGTAGGAGGGAAAGAGAACGTTTAAGACACTTCATCTCTGTAAAGCAGTGGTTCTCAACCTTCCTAAGGCTGCGATCCTTGCATACAGTTCCTCATGTGGTGGTGACCCCCCAGCCATGAAATTTTGCTCCTGTTATGCATCGTGATGTAAATATCTGCATTTTCCGATGGTCTTAGGCGACCCCTGTGAAAGGGTCGTTCAACCCCAAAGGGGTCGCGACCCACAGGTTGAGAACCACTGCTCTAAGGCTCTGTCTCCAAGGCAGTCCCGTTCTGAGGTCCTGGGAATCGGGATTCAACAGATGGATTTGGGGGGCTCAGGCTTTGGCTTGGTAGAGTTTGCACCCCAGACCATTTTGTCCCCATTTGGCAGTGCCTGGAGCATCGCTGGCTGTCCTCAGGAGGCGAGGCTGCTCATGACATCCCTGGGCCTGGCCCGGCTGCTGGAAATACTGCACAACGCACCGAGCAGCCCTCCAACAGCAAATACTTCCCTGGCCCCAATGTCACTGGGGCTGGGGCTGAGGACCCCTGAGGCACACAGACCTCAACTGGAGTCCCTGCTGAGGGGACTCTGCGAGGCCTCAGAGACGTGCGACCTGGTGATGCCTCCCACCTTGCAAAGGGGAGGGAATGTCCTCACTGGCAGAGTCCTCGAGCGGGTCCGCCGGACAGCCTCTGCCAGCTTTCAGCACACGCCGGCCTCTGCAGCCTGGAGGTGCTTATAGATCTCTCCCCCCCCCCCAGTTACCCCCCTGTAGAGCGCCCCTCGGAACTGGAATCTGGAGGACCCACCTGCAGGAGGTCAGAGGAAGGCCCTGCCCGGCGCAGGCGGGTGAGGGGGCCACAGAAGGCCAAGGTCAAGGCCAGGACCCACAGAAACAGACTGAACTCCAGCGCGGCTTTGGATGGGCGCCAGAACCAGATACGACTCCTTCATCGGGCGGGATCTGGCTTGCATCAGGGGCAGCCCTCTCTCTGAATGCACAGCTTACGTCATGCATTTCCAGTATCTGTGCCGCCCGCGTCTTCTTCCTCGAAATCCTTTAGAAAGAGCACGGCCCAGCGTGTCCAGGTCCTGCCAGTGTCAGGTCCGAGGCCCGGGAGGGGAGGGGCCAGGAGCTGAGAGCGTCTCTGCAGAGGGGAGGCCGGCCCCGCACCGGCAGGTCCCCGCGCCTCCTGCTCATTGCAAAGCTGTTCGCAGCCTCTCTGCATTCGGACCCAGACTGCGTTTCACAGGAGCTTCACGGAGCGGAGAAGTAGTGGTTTTGTGCTTTTCTTTCTTTCTTTTTAAATATATTCTATTGATTTTTTTACAGAGAGGAAGGGAGAGGGATAGAGTTAGAAACATCGATGAGAGAGAGAGATCCATCAGCTGCCTCCTGCACACCCCCCACTGGGGATGTGCCCGCAACCAGGATACATGCCCTTGACCGGAATCGAACCTGGGACCTTTCAGTCTGCAGGCCAACGCTCTATCCACTGAGCCACACCTGTTTCGGCTGGTTTTGTGCTTTTCCTGAGCACCCCAACCCGGCCACACAGAGCGTGTGTCCGCGGCCCAGCTGCCTTCCCTGGAGTGCTTCCCGGGGGAGCTGGTCAGAACCCGAGGACCCAGGGACGCAGTTGGGGTAATGTTCCCCAGGTGCGGCCCGAGGAGCTCCCCACTGGCCGGGCTGGCTCGCTCTCCCTGTGCCGGACTCTTGTCCCTCACCTTCGTTGGTGGCCCTGTAGCGCCCGGACAGACGGGAGAGAAGCAGGATCCTGTCTTCATAGGCCCCGCGGCCATGAACTTCAAGACGCATTTGTGCGTTTGCGGAGGTGAGCATCCCTCGTGGAGAAGGGACCATTGTCCCGGCTCCAGGACACGCCCGAGGCAAAGCATCGCCGGCCACTCCCTCCTCTGCCGCCCGCCTGCCCTGGTGGCTGCAGCCGGCGCTGTCTCCTGCTCATGACCCGTGACAATCGCATTACCGGGTGTCACCGGCTCCAGAGCGAGAGCCGCACGTGGATCACGGCGTCTCAGGAGCGCCGGCCACTTCCATACATACTGTGCCCGCTTCGCCAAGCCGCCTCCTGCCAGTGTCAGCGAGAGGGCGTGTCTGCGCGTTGTTGGACGTGAGAAAGGACAAGTAAATGGCGCGCATAGCTGGCATAGCGACGCCGTGAGGTCAGGGGGGTTGCTGTGCCAGAGCGTTTGGCTCTGGGGTGTGACCGGGCGTCCTGGTTTCCCGGTGGCAGAGATGGGGTGAGACCAGGTGAAGAGCACGGCCCCGTTGGAACGGCGTCTGCTTGGCGGTGGGGGCGCTGTGGGTGTCGGGGTGGTGTCTCAGCTCGGCCTGAGCTCTGGGTGTGTCTACTTCCTCCTCTCACCACCGGGTCCTCTCCGCGGGCAGAGGCGCCGTGGATGCGGGGACCAAGGAGGCTGACGGGTGGCAGGCGGGGGCCCTCTCCCTCCGCTGCCTGGCGGGGTGGCCCCCTTTAATGGCAGCTGACAGGACTGGCTTTGCAGACGGTGACTTCCTCTCCCTCCACGCCGGCAGCCTGAGGGAGACGTGCCATCTCATTTCCACGGGCGGAAACCTGGTCAGAGGGAGGCCACCAGCTTGTCAGCGGCACCCGGCTGGCAGGTGGGCGAGCTGGGTGTGAGCCGGGATTCTGATGCCCCAGCCATAGACGCAGAGCACGTGGCTTACATATAGTGTGTGTGTCCCAAGCTCTTCACTGCCTGCATCAGGTTTCCCAGAGACACTCTTTCCCACCTACACATGCACACACACACTCACACACATACACATAGACTCACACACACACTCACACACACATACATACACTCACACACACACATAGACTCACACACACACAGACTCACACACACACACTCACACACACACACATAGACTCACACACATGCACACACACATACACATTCACTCACATTCACACTCACACACACACTCACACACTCACACACACACTCATACACACACTCATACACACACACACAGACTCACACTCACACACACTCACACACACACACACTCACACAAACATAGACTCACGCACACATACACACACACTCACACACACACAAACATACACACATACACACATATACATGCATGCACACACACACACACACACACACACACGTACAGAGAGGAAAATCACCCGAGATTATGCCTGCGATGCGGTGGCTGTAACAGGAAGCATCCACGCATCTCCCATGATAACAAGTGGTTTTGAGCAGGTCACGTGCCCTCTCTGGTTGCACACCTGCAGCTGAGGAATGAGGTTCGTGGTCTCTATGCTCATCCCGGCTTCACATCCGTAAGTCAGTGACTCAGCACCCGGGGGGGTGGGGTGGGGGGGGTCGCTTCACAGGCCGCGCCTGCTTTAGGTGTGGGTCTGGGACAGGAGCACTGCAGCTCAGGCTACGGCTGCAGAAACCCACACACACTCACACACACACACACTCACACACACAGACTCACACACATACACACACTCACACACAGTCAGTGTCGCTCCTGTTCCCACTGGGCTATTGTGTTGGTCTCGTGATCGGGGCGCACCGCGACCTTTGAAGAAGGGGTTCTGCCCCGGGGATGCTGGGAACCCGAAGTCCCTGGCCCTCTCGGCCTCTCCTCTCGGCCTCTCCTGGGCACTTGTCTCTTCTCTTTGGCAGAATAGCCTTCCCGTTTAGCTGCTTAGCGGCAGGAAATGGCTCTCTCGGATCTCACCCAGATTTTGCAGGGACGCATCCCCCAGGTTCGAGTCCCACTGGCCCCATCCATAGCAGCCAGGGCTGGAGTCACCTCATAGGGACAAGCAGTTCCCATGGCCCGAACAGAGCAATCAGTTGGTATCAGCCAGGTCGAAGCCTTCTAGTTCAGCGGTTCTCAACCTGTGGGTCGCGACCCCTTTGGGGGTCGAACGACTCTTTCACAGGGGTCGCCTAAGACCATCGGAAAATGCAGATATTTACATCACGATGCATCACAGGAGCAACATTTCATGGTTGGGGGTCACCACCACATGAGGAACTGTATGCAAGAGTCGCGGCCTTAGAAAGGTTGAGAACCACTGGACTAGATGCATTCTAGATTTGACCTGGCTGGTGTCCTTGGTCCAAGGCGGTGACCGATATGAGATGTTGAAAGACTCAGACACTCACACATAGCAGATGACTGAGTGGATCAGGAGCAGAACCCAGATTTTAGGTTTTACCTCTCTCTGGCTACTTGAGTGTATTTCATTCGATCTCTTTAGGGAAACGACTAACTTATGTGAGTGGACTCTGTAACCGCTTTGAGGGGTCATTCTACGTATTAAAGTGGAATTTGAAATAAATGCTTCTTTTCTCCTCCACGAAGTACAGAACTTTTCCAATGCCCATTCAGTTGGGTCAAAGTGAAACGAAATGGAAATTGTCCCCTTCCCTCGTCAGCTTTCATTATAAGACTATTGGAAATATATTTTTAAAATATACTTTATTGATTTTTTTACAGAGAAGAAGGAAGAGAGAGAGAGCTAGAAACATCGATCAGCTGTCTCCTGCCTGCCCCACCCTGGAGATGTGCCCGCAACCAAGGTACATACCCTTGATCGGAATTGAACCCAGGACCCTTCAGTCCACAGGCCGACGCTCTATCCATGGAGCCACACCGGTTCTGGCTGGAAAAGATTTTTATCCAACCGTCTTAGAGGGGAGCAATAAATAGACCCCCCATTTCTTAGGAACCTGGAACCCCACCCCGCCCGGCCCTGGGCCGAGGGCCGTGTCTTCCTTTTGAAGGGCCTCACGTCCCCACCGGGAGGAGGTGATCTTGGGTGAGGGACCCCGGCACTTGGAAGGAGGGAGGAATTTCCTTTGTGTGGGACTTGCGCAAACATGCCCTGTCACGCCTGACCGAGTTGTTTATGGGCTACTTCCTCTCGAGCCCAGCCGGCAGGCTCTTAAACACACGAGCGCGCTCCTCGCTGGTGTGTGTGGCATCTGACCATTTATTTGGGATATTACATATTTGGGAAAGCATTCAAAATAGAAAAGGACGGCTTTGAGGGATTCTGACTCTGCCCCGAGTCCAGGCGGCCTATAATCGGAAACACATTCGCATTATGCAGGAATGATGGTTCCCGTCTGCTGCCACGGTGTGTGTTTTTTTTTCAATACTTGAAAGCTGCAGTTTTTCTGTTTTGAGGGACGCGGTGTTTTGATTTCTGTTTTCCATAGACAGTAGCAGACACGCTCCTCCCTTCCTCACTCAGGACCTGCCCGCACTGTTTTTATTTTGGCTCCAAAGAGTGTCTCCTCCTCCAAAAATATCCTGCGGAGCGTTCAGCGTGTGTCTCCGTGTCCCCTGAACCAAGAGAACCTGTTGTGAAATCGCCTCCTTGCCGTGTGCGAAGCGCTTGGAGGGACATCTTGTCATTGGATCCTCTCGCAAACCCTGTGAAATAGTTATTGTTCTCATGTTCCCTTTCAGATCAGGGCACTGAACTGCAGAGGGTCCCAGAAGTCACACAAGGTAGGGATCCCTTTGCTCAGGGCCGTATGTCTATGGAGCCTGGGCTAGCTGATCTTTCAGTCATTCAGCCACTCACCCATTTATTCACTCACCCATCCATCCATCCATCCATCCATCCATCCATCCATCCATCCATCCCTCCATCCATCCATTCATCCATCCATCCATCCCAGTTTCCTCTCAGTCACATGGCTCTGCAGACTCTCGGAGATTCAGTGGAATGGGATCAGCCGTCCGGCAGGCTGAGTGCGCTGGGTTTGCCGACCTGCCCGCGCCCACTAGACCGTCCCGCAGGCTGCTCAGCTGCCCCGAGCGCTGTCCACGCGTTGCCCTCTGTTCGTTGCCTTTTTCCAACGAAGGTTAAAACCACGCCGACGGCGGTGGAGCCAGCAGGGAGGGGACCGGCTGGCCCTGACATTGATTTAATGGGCAGCCAGGATAGATGGTTTTCCGGAAAACCAAGCATGAGAAAGCAAAATAGATTCTGCGGGCAAACATTTGCATAATCGTAATTCATTTTGGGGAGGGAAAAGCAAACGGAGAATTCTTCCATCCTGGAATGTCAGCTGCGGTCCGTCCTTCTTGTCCGAGTGAACTGTTTTTGGATAATGTTTCTGAGCTACATCCGATGGATTTTACAAAAGGGACCAGCACCTGAATGTGTCCCTTTAATACTAGAGGGGACGCGTTGTTCTCTAAAGTGTGACAGCATTACAGTCAGACATGACATTTACTCCAAGTCGGGAGGATTGGTAGGCTGACCCAGTTCTAACTGGGGGTTCCCCCAGAGTAACAGACCGGAGAGAGGAGACAGTGCCTCCTGTACGCTCTGGCCAGCTAGAAACAGGTATGTCCATCATTTTTAAAAAGTCCAAAAGACAACAGGGAGTGAGCGCGCATCTCAGCTCACAGCATCCCTGACGGACTGTCATTCCTCACGGCACTTCTGAGACTTGAAAAGCAAAACCCGAGCTCCTGAGATAGGCCACAGCCGCCTGCATCCTGGCTTTTCTTTTCTGTCTCCCCGGTTCTCCGCTGTGGGAGACAATGTCCCTTTGGAGTGCTTGGTGCTCACTTTGGACTGAGTCCTACAGGTGACAACAGACATGCCTTTTCCTTCAAGCCCGTTCTTTGCTCAGACTTTGAGCTGATGTGTGCCCCATGTCTGCCCGCCTTCAAACACAGGGCAACGGGGAGGAGAGCCAGCCAGCAGCCAATTCCTCAGCTCCAGCGAGAACCCCAGCCGGAGGCCCCGTGTTTACTGAGAATCGGGGCTGGGCGCAGAAGCTGCCGGAGGAGAAAGTGCCAGAATATCTTCCTCACTCCCAGTATTACCCTCGGCATGCTGGACAGGAGGGTGATTTGTGGAAACCAGCCACGCTTGTCTAACGTTCCGAAGGCCGACCAAAGGCAGTGCAGTGTCCAGTCCACGTTCTCCAGATGGTTTCCGGGTGGGGAAGTTGGCCTGGTTCTTCGTCTTCCTCCTGCTTCGGGGCCATCTCACGAGAAGACTGCTGTGTCTACCGTGGCAAGTGCCTTCCAGTCTTCCTCCGTTGCTTTTGACATGAGTTCCCTCGAGTTAATTTTGTTAGAGACCTTCACAAGGTGTTTGGGAATCTCTCCCTCCTTGTCAGGCACTGTGGCATGTAGGATAGAATGGGGCTTTGGAATAGCAGACCCAACCTCCAACTCCATTCAGACATGTCTGTGTGAACGTGAGCAAATTTCTTAATTTCTGTGAGCCTCCATTTTCCCATCGCATCTGTAAAAGGGGTAGAATAATATCCTTTTCCCAAGATTGCCATAAGGGTTATAAAAAAGAAAATATGATTTGACTAACCAAATAATAGTGAGCTTTCAAGTGAGGTTTCTTCACTAGCATTATCAATAATTTTATTTTTTAAAGGGGAATCTTTCATATCTTAATACTAATATTTAATATTAACTAATGTTAATTATATGTAATATGTTACATATTATACAATATTGTTATATGTTATATAACATTAATATATGTCAATATATTAATATCATCATTTAATATGTAATAAATCAGTGTGTAATATAATAAACTAGTGGCCCAGTGCATAATAAATTCATGCACATTGAAAGGAAATTAATAGAAGAAATATTTTAATATTTCTATTCACCCTTTCTCTGTAATAGAAGTGTCAATCAAATTCAAGATCGACAATGACAGATGGAAACACATGCATGCAATTGGCACCACTGAGAGCTTTATATGTATCACATGTGCACGAGTCAGCTTAGCCTTTTATAGATATAGAATGAACTTGCTTAATTAGACCTGTTTTCTGATTTAGCTAAACTTTTTCCAGCCCAATGAAGCACCCCAACTCTTCTTTCAGGTAATTGTCAGCAACACAGCAGTAGCTATCAACACGAAGCAGATTATTATTATAGATCACGCAGGGAGAACAAAAGATAAAATATTTAACTGCAGCAGTGTTTGATTATATTCGGTGCAGTGAGAAAACCTGAAGTCATTTTCAAGGTCCACCATTTCTTACTTCTTTTCAGTTGGGTCAAGTTTCTAAACTTTGTAAATCTCCATTTTCCTGCCAATGAAAAAAAATGGATTCTACCAAGCCTCCTATCTACCTACTCCAGGACTTCTGTGAGGATCAAATGAGATGAGGAATGGAAAAATGCTTCACAAACATTTGGTTAAAGTGTAAAATGTTTGCACCTGGCTATAAAGCAAGTTGTGTTTCTGAGCTGTAAAAACTCCAAGGAGGCTAGTTGCTAGGGAGAGGAAGCCAGGCATTTAACTTTAATGTCGCACACTCTTCAAACTCGAGAGAAAGCAACACATAATTGTTTTGTTCACATGTCTGAGAACTTTTTCCAGCTCAGGGAAGCATTCAACTTCTCTTTCAGGTAATTGTCAGCAACACAGCAGTAAATAGCAACACGAAGCAGACTATTATTGTAGATCTTGCAGGGAGAACAAAGGGTAAACTATTTAACTGCAGCTGTGTTTGACTACATTCTGCGCAGTGAGAAAACCTGAAGTCATTTTCAAGTTCTACCATTTCCTACTTCTTTTCAGCTGGGTCAAGTTTCTAAACGTTCTAAGTCTCTGTTTTCTGGCTAAGGCAGTGGTTCTCAACCTTCCTAAGGCCGAGACCCTTGCATACAGTTCCTCATGTGGTGGTGACCCCCAACCATGAAATTTTGCTACTGTTATGCATCGTGATGTCAATATCTGCATTTTCCGATGGTCTTAGGTGACCCCTGTAAAAGGGTCGTTCGACCCCCAAGGGTTCGTGACCCACAGGTTGAGAACCGCTGGGCTAAGGAAAATAGGACTCTATTGAGTCTCCTATCTACCCACTCCAGGACTCCTCCTGTAGTATTTGCACCTGGCTTGTAAAGCAAGTTGGGTTCCTGGCCTGAAGAAACTCCAAGGAGGCCAGTCAGCAGGGAGAGGAAGCTGGGTGCTGCTCTGTGACATCATTACCCAGCGCCCACAGCTACTGTTTCCAGCCGGGCTGGGCTGTGGACTGAATTTTGTGTCATGGGATCTCAGCAGGTGATTTGGGGGGCGGGTGTCGCTCCAGGGTGGTGGCAGGGCCTGTGATCCACTTGGTAGAAGCTGAGTGCTGATTTGTGGGTGCCAGTTCTGTGGGGCTGTTCCTCTGTAAAATGGCCAGTGCATGTCACGGCAGCTCCTGCATTGAGCACTGCCCCCCTGGTGGTCAGAGCTCAACATAGCAAGTAGTCAGCTGGTCAGACACTTATGGCTTTCCCCGAAAGTAAGACATCCCCCCCAAAATAAGACCTACATCCAGTTTGCCTCTCGCTGTAATATAAGCCATCCTCCCAAAAATAATACCTCCCCGATAATAAGGCCTCCCCCGACATAAGGCATCCCTGGAATAGAAGGCCCCCAAAGCTACCGTCAGGCGTCTGACTCCTGATTTAAAGAGACCTCGCCCTGCCTGAACAGCTCCGGCTGCGCTGAGGCCAATCAGTGAGCTGGTTTGTGATGACGACGACTACCGTACCGTGTACAGGTAATAAGTGTCCTTTTTTTTTTTTTTTGGTTTTTGTTCAACAATAAATGTCTACCATATTCTTCTTCATGGAAAAATAAGACATCCCCTGAAAAGAAGACCTAGTGCATCTTTGGGAGCAAAAATTAATATAAGACCCTGTCTTATTTCCGGGGAAACAGGGTAGTATATTTGCCCTTTACATAGAGAGATATTTTATTTTGAACTGTTTTTGCTAAGCATTATTGAGAAGGGTACTAATATATTATTTTAACAATGGAATGTGAGATACAAAGCTGAGTGATATTTGTGTAGATTATTTCTTGATATTTGAACATTGCAACGGACATTGTTGCACCATTTTTTTAAGATCGTCACTGTATGTACATCTAGAAGATGAGTTCAGTTACTAAAATGGGGAAGGAGGCAGAACTGCCACAAATGTGTTTAAATCTTTTCAAAAGCCAAGTACCTACAAGGTATGAAAATATCTCAGGAACATTAATTCAAATAAAACTTCTCATTGAAAAGCAGGAGACCATTTTAGGATACACTGCCATCATTAATATGTGAATTACTGATGAGAAACCAGAATTTCCAAACCATTTTACTTTCAATCAGTTCACGGAGAACTGGACATCCACATTGAAAACTCACAGAGAATATTGCCAGAATAGGCAGCATCGGCTCACAGAAAAAATAAAATCTGAAAACCAACGATGTGGAAAATGGGACAGAAATGCAAAAACACAGGTACAATTTGGGGCTGCTCTCCAAATTAAAAAAGGCTGTGAAATGCATAAAAACCCATAAAGAATACCCGAACTGCTTAATAACACACTCTAATGACTAATATGTGTCAATAAAAAATTTGTCTGGAAATATTCATTTTTACCTAGTTAATCATTTGGCCAATTTGTTATTTCAACCAATTTGTTTTAAAACAATTCATATGTAGTCAAAATTTCCTACTCGTAATGTGGTGAATGAGGACAAAAATAGATGTTTGTAAAGGGACTGAATCAAGACAGACAGTTCATAAAGCATCGCTCTTCATTTTTTTTTTTTTTTTGAGGCTCCAGAAACTTGAGAGCAGGCCAACAACACAGAACCAAAAAGTGTAACCAATTGAAATAACTTGAAGAATTGAGGCTTGTTGGAGAACCGTTTCTACAAATTATCGTATTATTCAGCATGTCTGATGTTTGCATAGTTCATGGAACTCTTGTCTTCGGCAAAATGAGAAATACATATGTGGTTGATTCAATTCTACAGCTCATTGATTTATTTGTCAATCTGAATATTTGTAAAGGAGGTATAACCAGCGGCTCACCACTTTCAGGCTGTTCTCTGAAATCTCTCCGTGGTCATCCCTGCCGATGGCTGATGGTGACCAGCACTTGTACGTGAACTCCGGCGACACCTGGTATCATGTGCGACAATACCAGAATTTGCCCAAACCGGTGTGGCTCAGTGGATAGAGCATCGGCCTGCAGACAGAAAGGTCCCAGGTTCAATTTCTTGGTTGAGGGCACATCCCCAGTAGGGGGCATGCAAGAGGTAGCCGATAGATGTCTCTTTCTCATTGATGTTTCTAACCCTCTACCCCTCTCCCTTCCTCTCTGTAAAAAATCAATACAATATATTTTAAAAAATACCAGAATTTGGGGTTATATTCTTCTTTAGTGCTATGTACACACACGTCCATTAGCTGAGCCAAATTCCAGCTCATGATTCTCCCTCCTGTTTTTTTATAACTTTTTCCTGTTTCTGTAGTTAATAACTATCTCATTTCCCGCTCCAAGAGTCACCCCTCAGTCATCCTGGGAATTCCCTCTGCCTTCCTCTCGCCTGTGGTAGCATCTGTTTTCCGGATCCCGATGCTCCCTCTCTTTGGGGTTTACTTCCGCATTTTGGTGAAATGCATCCTCTGGCAGAAGCTGGAGAGAGAAGAGTCCGTGGGTGAGTTTGAGACTGTGCATGTCTTAAGCTGTTTTTATTTTAGCCTTGCACTTGATTTATAGTTTGGTAAGATGTGAGACATTTTTTTCTCACTCAGCATTTTCGGGCCTCATGTTGCCTCTAATATTGTTGTGAGAAGTCTGATGTCATTCTGATCCCTGGTCCTCTGTGTATAACTCTTTTTTTTTTCTCTTCTGGAAGCTTTTAAGATCTCTTTCTTGTTAGTGCTCTAGTAAATATGCTTTGGTGGGGCCTTCTAACATTTTTCTTTTTATTGCCCTGGCCAGTGTGGCTCAGTTGGGTAAGCCTTGTCCCATGCACCAAAAGGTCTCCAGTTCAATTCCAGGTCAGGGCACATGCCAGGGTTGCAGGCTCCATCCCCAGTGTGGGGAGTGCAGGATCAGCTGATGGATGATGCTCTCTCATCATTGATGTTTCTCTCTTTCTCCTTCTCCCTTCCTCTCTCTGTCTCTTTCTCAAATCAATAAAAAAATATTTAAAATTTGTTGTTGTTGTTCTGGGCACTTGGTGGACTCTTCAATGTACTCTGGGGACTTTTTCTTATATGTTTTTCTTTGAAAATTTTCTTTTTGCCACTTGTTGGGGAAATTGGACTTCCTGAGTAAATGATCCTATCTTATCTTTTCTCTTACATATCCTTTCATTTTTTAAAAAATTCTACTTTTGAGGGAATTTGTTTGACTTGACATTTTAACTTTTTGCTGATTAAAAATATTTAGCTACTATACTTTCTAAATATCCAAGAACTCTTCCTTCGCTGATAATTTCCCTTTCATAGCAACCCGTTCTGTTTCAAGCTTTCTTTGCAATTCTCTACTGCTCCCTGCAGTATCTCTGCTCCCTCCAGTTTCCTTTTTGGTTGTTTGTTTGTCTTAGTAAGTGTTTATCTCGGAAGCTTTCCTCAAATGCCCAGCAACCCTTGGTGTCTCTTCACATGTAAGAAGCGGGCTGCTAAAAAGCTGAGCGGAGTGGGTATGGGTGAGACCACACTGTGCTGTGGTCTAGTTGCTATTCAAACGTCAGCCTCCGATAGCTCTCTCTCTCCAATGAGATGTTACCTCCTGGCAGAATCCTCCCATTTCCTGACTGTGAGTTTGAAGCTTGGCTGCCGATGGGCAGAGGTGGGTGGGGAAGGGAGGCTGGGGTATCACTGCTCAGTATTCAGACTTAAATTTAATCATTAAGTTTTCGGTGTGATATTTTCCTGAATATCTGGGTCCTTGTTCATTTCGCCAGAGACCGTATCACCCCTCTCTGTGGGGAAGGCTTGCGTTAGGTAAGAATGAAACCTGGAGTTATAAGTGATGCTAACATACACCTCAAGTAGACCCCCTGTTTTAGGCGTCCTCCCTGCACCTGCCTTCTGGGTGTTTCCCATGCCTCAGCATCTCTGGAGCCTCAGTGACTCTGCTCGCTTCTCCTCGGTGGCGCCATCTAGAGGCCTTTGCTCTCACCCTCCTGCGCTCTGCTGGGCATCCTCCTGTGGCTATTACAGTACATGGTTCTAGATCTCTCCTTTGTGTTTCTGCTTTTCATTCTACTTACTGTGTGGGGATGGCTTTTGAAAGGGTAAGGAGACAGAAGTGTCTCTTCTGTATCATTTTGCAACACGAATCTCTGGTGGTAACTGAGACATCAGAATACGTCAGGAATGGAACTTGCTCTCTGTGGCTGTACAGTGACTGTCACGTGGACACTAAAGAAAAGGAACTCACCCCTTTCTTCTTCACAACAATTGGGTTTGGTTTTGCTGGAGTTTTGAGCTTATGTTGCTTACTGACCCTATGGTTAGTTGCCTTAGACCAGTGGTCGGCAAACTCATTTGTCAACAGAGTAGCAAACGGAGGCTTGCAAGACCATTGTCTTAGACCAGTGGTTCTCAACCTGTAGGTTGAGACCCCTTTGGGGGTCAAACAACCCTTTCACAGGGGTACCCTAAGACCATCGGAAAATGCAGATATTTACATCACGATGCATAACAGTAGCAAAATTTCATGGTTGGGGGTCACCACCACATGAGGAACTGTATGCAAGGATGGTGGCCTTAGGAAGGTTGAGAACCACTGTCTTAGACCATCAACATCAAGTTAGCCAATGGCACCCAGTGTTTCGGGGAGGACAGCTGGTGATGAGGCAGACAGAGCCTGCTGGCGGTGGGCCCTTCACTGTGTGGGTCTCTGTCTAACCCAGTGCCCACGCCGCTTGTGATAATGCACAAGCGTTGGTGATCTTCATCTTCATTTTCCATCTTTTAAGCCGGTGCAAATGAGGAATAATTGGCTTCTTAACTAATCCAGAGTGTGACTCCTAGGGTTCCTGATGAACTAGGGGAACTTGGACAAGTTCAGCGATTTTGCCAACTCAGTCTCTTCTCTCAGAAGCCAGGGCGACTAATGCCACTTATTGGTGATAATTGAGTGACTTAAGACGCTAATTCACTTTGTTTGTTTAACAAACGTGCCTTAAACTCCTCTCAAGTGCCAGGCTTTATGCTGGTGATGCAGAGATGAGCAAGCCCCAAATCCCTGAGAGCATTTTAGCAGGCGGGGGTGGTTATGAGGGATGAAGTGGTGGGTGCAGGGATAGAGGGCGCATTACGTAAGCACAGAGGAGGAAACCGGCCCAGCCCTGGGTGTGGGAACATGTCAGGGACTGCGCTAGAGACGGTGACACCTGAAACTCGAGAGGCAGATCTTAGAAGAAGGGTAGGAGCGACCCAGGTGAAGAGCAAGTAAAAGAGTGGTCCACGTCAAGGAGTCAGCGTGAGCAAAACTGTTTGAATCAACATCCTTTGTCCAAGAAAGTGAAAATGATTTGGTGTTCATGAATGGCCTACCAGAGACTCTGACACCAGAGAGATGTTCGTGACCCTCTCCCTTCAGCCCTAACTGTGGTCTGGTTAAAACTCCCAGGGCCCTGCAGAAACCGGTTTGGCTCAGTGGATAGAGCGTCAGCATGTGGACTGAAAGGTCCCAGGTTCGGTTCCGGTTGGGGGCACGTACCTTGCTTGTAGGCACATCTCCAGTGGGGTGTGCAGGAGGCAGCTGGTCGATGGCTCTCTCTCATCGATGTTTCTGGCTTTCTATCTCTTTCCCTTCCTCTCTGTGAAAAATCAATAAAAATATATTTTAAAAAAATTAAAAAAAAATCCCAGGGCCCTCAGTTTTTGATGTAGAGATGTCTGTCACCAGTCAGGGATAGCCCCTGCAGGATGTGTGTGTGTGTGTGTGTGTGTGTGTGTGTGTATGTGTGTGTGTGTGTGTGTGTGTACACACATGTACATGGCTGTGTGTTGTATGTGTGCTGGTGCGCTTATACTTTGTCAACGATGGCTGATTTCACGCAGCCTTTGTTAGGAAGTCCGTTTCTTCCTCTTAGCAGTTCAGTTTGACCCCTGTCGTTAGAATATTAGATTAGAGCTTAATCTGATATACATGTATGTATTATACACACAAAACACCCCCTACTGTGGCCTCTTGGGTTCCTCTCTGCTGTTCCTCTCTGTGAACGCGCTGTGTAATTCGCTCTGAAAACAGCTGTCATGTTCTATGAAAGTCCTTGTGCTCAGACTGGTACCAGAAACGGGATTTTTTGCTTTGCACGGAGCTACATTTTCCTACTCCTGAATTCCCTGGAAAGGTGTTTCTGCCAAGGGCTGGGGTGGAATTGAGACATAATCTCTCGCTGAGGCAGCTGGGGGATTCTAGCTCAATTTAACACTCTGCTATTGAGATTGACGTGGATTTTTCACAAAGGGAGATGGATGAACTGCCTACAAGTTCTTTTTTTTTTTGTAGTTTGGCATTTATTTGTGTAGAAAGTTAGACTCGGTAATGTAATAAACACATTTAGTCCAATCAAATGGTGGCTGTCCAGTTTACTGGAGGCAACAGCCAGTCTTAATATAGCTTTTTCTTTATTTATATCCCGAGTTATTCGAGTTCTGATGGTTGTCCTGTAATTTAGTGTAATTTGGCTGTGATTGTGGGAGGAGGTGGACACATCATGGACTTGTCCACCATCTTGACAAAAATCCACCTGCAGATTCTTAATCTTCTGTCTCAGTGTCAGAGATGTGTTGCATTGATATCATGCAAATTGCTCTCTAGTGTTTGTGGTTTTGCATTTTCCACTGAAAGCATAGCGTGTCTTCATTATCGCTGAACTTGGCTTATTTCAGAAGAGCGGCAAACATTTTCTCTCATGAAGTGCCTCCAAAAAACAATGAAAAAGTCATAGACAGAAATACGGTCTCCGTTGTGGTTATTCTCTTGGAAAAGTGGATTCTGGAGTCCATGCCGCCTTCCACATCCTGGAGCCTCTGGCCTGCGGGATAGTCTCAATGGATCTCATCCTCTTTTTAACTTTTTAAGGCGATTTTTAGAGATGGGCTGTTCAGGATGATGGCACAGAGGAAATAAGGATGCCCTACCAGCGACTTCCCTAAGAAACAGGACCGTGTTGGGATATTTAAGTCCTGCCTTTCCTTTAAAAGGTGGATGATTACTTTGTAGGTGTCTTTTTTTTTTAATTTTTTAATTGATTTTTTTACAGAGAGCCAGAAACATCGATGAGAAAGAGGCATTGATCAGCTGCCTCTTGCACACCCCCTCCAGGGGATGTGCCCACAACCAAGGTACATGCCCCTGACCGGAACTGAACCTGGGACCTTTCAATCCGCAGGCTGATGCTCTATCCATAAGCCAAACCAGTTTTGGCTGTAGGTGTCTTTACAGCGATGTGATTGTATTACAGATTTGAATTCAACTATGAATTTCCTATTCGTGTCATCTACCTATGAATTTCCATGTACCTATAGAGGGAGAGATTTCTGGATCAATGAAAAAAGAAAGTGATCGGCCCCATTTCTTTGAGAAGTAGTGAACTCGATAGTTACTTTTAACTATTAAGACAATAGTGAACATGACATTTTTTGCATCTTGTTCAAATAAGAGTTGGAACTGTTGCTGTTGTTCCTACCGGGGCCGGTTCATGCTCTAAATCAGATGTCAAGCATCAAGTTATCGAAATGACGGAGGGTGGTCCTTGCAGCCTCTTTCATTTTTCTTATAGAAAATAATTTACCAGTGGAGATGAATGGAGAGAAACAGCAATAAAAATGACCAAAAAGCATATTTGATTTCACACTTCTAAGAAAATGTTATTTTATGACTTTAGGGTAAAATGAAGAAGCAACATCCCATTTGCCCAGTGAAAAGAGTTAAGACCAATTCTCAATCCTTTATTGATCTGTGTCCATCCTTTGGTTTCTGTCCACACAGCTTTCTTGCGCAGAAACAAATGTCATCTCCACCTCCAGGTACATGTAACAAAATTTATAATTTATTCATTGATCATAGCATCTTGGAGGCAGAATACTGCCTGCTAGCCAACGCCGGATGTGGTTGCAGCCAGCGCTAGGTTCTGGAGCATAAACACACTCACACATAAGATCTAGCTCCTTCCTTAAAGAATGGGGTTAGTGTGGAATATACTGTCACACTCCGAAGCAGAGTCTCGATAATTTAAGGATACTTTTAACAATTCCTATTAAAGGTTTGTTGTAAACCCGCGGCTCTCTCGTTTATAGACTCTTAGCATACGGAAACCCTGAAACATCTTTCAGGGGGGACTTGAGTTAGTGCGATGTGCTCATTGATAAACCGCTGAGTGTACACACAGCCAACATTGGCCAGGCATGGAGTTAGTGTGGAATACAGTCACACAGGCATGGAGCACAGGTGCTTGGAGGTTGAAGGAATGCTTGTATCAGACACGACTTACGCTTCTTGTCGGAGACGTCGCACATTAAAATTCGGTTTTAATTTTTCTTCAGGGGTAGAAAAGCATGCCGTGCCGAGACCTAAAATGCCCAGGCCAGACGCCGTTCACGCGGGTGCCTGGTGTGGACCGGGACGCCTCCCGCAGGTGACAGCTAAATCCCCGTGCCAGGAGGGCGGGCGCGCCAGCTGCGAGGGCGTCCCGGACACGCTGGTGAATGTCAGGGCCAGGACCCGGCCGCAGAGATGTTGATGGTGACATGTTTCCACATGCTTTTTCCTGACTGTACTTGGCCGTTGTTCATACCTGCAGCACATAGTGGGCAGGGGCGGGGGGCCGTGCACTTGGCAAGAAAAGTCACTCAAAGATTTTGATCTTAAAAATGACAGACTTGAGACCTGGAACAAGTGTGGCTCAGTGGATAGAGTGTCGGCCTGCGGACTTAAAGGTCCCAGGTTTGTTTCAGGTTAAGGGCATGTACCTGGGTTGCGGGCACATCCCCTGTAGGGGGCGTGCAGGAGGCGGCTGATCCATGTCTCTGTCTCATTGATGTTTCTAACTCTATCCTTCTCCTTTCCTCTCTGTAAAAAATCAATAATTAAAAAAATAAAAAAATAACAGACTTGCCAAAACCGGTTTGGCTCAGTGGATAGAGCGTCAGCCTGCGGACTGAAAGTTCCCGGGTTTGATTATGGTCAGGGACACGTATCTTGGTTGTGGGCACATCCCCTGTGGGAAATGTGCAAGAGGCAGCTGATGGATGTTTCTCTCTCATCCATGTTTCTAACTCTCTATCCCTCTGCCTTCCTCTCTGTAAAAAATCAATAGTATATATATTTTTTTAAAAATTTAAAAAATGACAGACTTGGGACCTGTCATCGCGGGAGAGGCGTGGGGAGTGAAGGGTTCCCCAGCCAGTCATGAGCAAGAAGGGACATAAATCTGCCCAGATGTGTGCACAGGCCTGAAGCTCGTCCTTCCAGAAGCTCAGGGCACCCCCAAGCTGACCTCCTTTGCGGGTCTGGAACCATCACGCTCTCAGCTGGCACCCCCTGGCATGCCGGGCCAGGCCGGATGGGCTCAGGGCGCCTGCCGCAGCCTCTGCCAGGTCAGGGCCGTGACGGACGGGGACAGCCAGCTGGTCCAGTGGCAGCAGGACAGGTCTCAGCTGCGCGTGGTGCCCGTGGCCCTGAGCTGGGAGGTCTTGGGGGGCGGGGGAGGAAGGGGGGACCTGGCCGAGGCTGGTCTGCATCGCTCCCTCTTTTGTTCCCCTTAATTCCAGTCCTTAAGCCTCTGTCAGGGAGACGAGCGCCCCATTGAGAGAGATTAGGCTGAATCCCGCTCGGCAGGCAGCGCGGTGGTAAAGGAACTCCTGCCACATGCTTGGGGCTTAGCTGCTTGCTGAGGGGGAGGCTGGTGAATAGCCAGAGACCCAAGAAGTCTAGAAAATTCCCCCGGGCAGCCTGAGGCTGAGCCCCGCTTGTAGCTAATCCAGACCGAAGGCCCCGGGTTTGGGAAACTGTTTTTCTCACGCCAGGCACTCTCAGGAGCAGCGGTTCTCAACCTTCCTAAGGCCGCGGCCCTTTAAGACAGCTCCTCATGGGGTGGTGACCCCCAACCATACAATGATTTCCGTGGCTACTTCATCACTGTCATTTTGCACTGTGATGAACTGTCATGTAAATATCTGATAGGCAGGATGTCTTTTCGTTGTTACAAATGGGACATAATTAAAGCATAGGGATTAATCACAAAAACAATACGTAATTGTATATTGTGAAATATTTATTTCTAATGACAAATAAGTGAAATTTTGTCTTGAATCGTGGTGTAGCATGGGTAACAGTCTTCATATGACAACAGTAAACTACATGGCTACACTTTGCTACACCGAGGAGTGGTGTGTTGGTTCCTAAGACCATGGGAAATAGGTGTTTTCTGATGGTCTTAGGCGACCCCTGTGAAAGGGCCATTCGACCCCCAGGTTGAGAACCGCTGCTCAGGAGCAACAGGTAGGAGAGGGGAAGCAGGTGGGAGAGCTGAAGGTCGGCTGGCCGGTGCCAGGGCCATGCCAGGAGAGTGGCCGGACGCAATGGTTGCCGTTCCTGCTCTTGTTTTATTTCCCTTTAGATGGCAAATCTGAAACTTGAATCTCTTCCTAAGTCACCCACTCTGCCTTATCCAGAACCTTCTCTGGGGGTCAGAAATGAATCTCCAGGGGAAGAGGGACCCTGGGGTGGGTTAGCTTTGGGGTCTGCCTGCACTTTCTGCTCGGCCTCTGACATGGTTACCTGTTCTGATGTAATAAACATATGGGATTACTTTTTCTAGACATGGCGAAGGGGTCAGAGTTTCTGTTGCCTTTGCTAAGATTACAGAACTTCCTAAGGTTGAGAATTTTCCTTATGGGATAGAAAATTCCTGAGAGATTCTTGATTTTTGGATGCAAAGACTTGAGCACAGCGTTTTAATTCTCATCCAATACCCGCGGATAGATGTATCTGTTCTTCCTTTCATAGCGTACCTCCAGCGGCCACAGTACAGGCCTGCTGGTCCCCGTCCCCGGTTTTAAAGGTGGGGAACAACACTTGTCCATATTCTGGCAGTTGTTTTTAGATTTTATTTCACCCCAAACATCCAAACAGAAGTGGACCTTTAAAAACACATGCAGCCGAAACCGGTTTGGCTCAGTGGATAGAGGGTCGGCCTGCGGACTGAAAGGTCCCAGGTTCAATTCTGGTCAAGGGCATGTACCTTGGTTGTGGGCACGTCCCCAGTTGGGAGCATCCAGGAGGTGGCTGATCCATGTCTCTCTCTCTCATCGATGTTTCTGGCTCTCTATTCCTCTCCCTTCCTCTCTGCAAAAAATTAATGAAACATATTTAAAAAAATGAAAAAAAACACGTGCAAAAATGCAACATAAAAATACCTCCTCAAATTCATTTCCTTAGACTGCCTTCCAATCACAAATCCATGTACAGAAATGGGAGCCTGCAATCGCAGCTGATTTTTTTTTTTTTGCGGCAGAATGGAATTCTTTGCTGAATAAAAGAACTTTCCACAGAGTTGACTTAAGTAGCATTCCTGCCCGCTTGTTGAACAGAGGATTATGAATATGAAAAATTCCTGAGCGCTGTGAGGTGCGTTGAGCTCCTGAAGAACATTGCTAAGGAGTGAAGTAAGGCGTCGGGTGCTTGTCTTTCCCGCAGAGCATCCTGAGGTGCTTTGTGTGGGCCAGTGCGGGACCGACAAGGGGAAGGCGGCGGGGGCAGGCCCGGCGCTGAGTCAGGGCGGGGGGTGAATCAGCTGCACCTACCACGCCACATGCCAGGCCTGGGGCTTGTTCTGCACAGAGGGCTCTGGGAGCACGGAGAGGGGCGTCTCCATCAGACTGAAACAGCGGTTCTCCACCTCCCTAAGGCCGAGACCCTTTAAGACAGCTCCTCATGGGGTGGTGACCCCCACCCATAAAATGATTTCTGTTACTACTTCATCACTGTCATTTTGCTACTGTGATGAACTGTAATGTAAATATCTGGTAGGCAGGATGTATTTTCGTTGTTACAAATTGAACATAATTAAAGCATAGGGATTAATCACAAAAAAACAATATGTAATTATATACTATGAAATATTTATTGCTAATGACAAATAAATGAAATGTTGTCTTGAATCGTGGTGTAGCGTGGGTAACAGTCTTCCTAAGACAACAGTAAACTACATGGCTACACTTTGCTACACTGAGGAGCGGTGTTGGTTCCTAAGACCATGGGAAATAGGTGTTTTCCAATAGTCTTAGGCGACCCCTGTGAAAGGGTTGTTCGACCCCCAAAGGGGTGGCGACCCACAGGTTGAGAACTACTGGACTAGAGGAAAGGTGGGCTTCTGAAAGTGGTGAGATTTGACCTTGGTGTGGAAGGATGGGGAATTCAGCAGCTGAGGGAGGAGAGAGCGTTTGAGTTACGGAGGACAGCATGTCGCAAGCCTCCTCCAGACAGGTCCTGCGCTGGCTGGGACTCGCAGTGGGGTCCAGACCGTGAGCCCCTGAGCGTGATGGGAGCGAGGACTTGGTTGGTTTTATCCCTCTCCCCGGTGACTCCTGTTCCATCTTGTTGGCTGGTTCCTATTCCTCTCCCTTGGTTCTTTTTAAAAAATATATTTGATTTTTCAATGAGAGTTAACTTAAAATGTTATTTTACTTTCAGGTGTTCAGCAGGGTGATTAGACATTTATACATCTCATGAAAGGACCACCTGAGGAAGTCCCGTGCCCTCTGACCTCATGCCTAGCATTGCAATATTACTAACTACATCTCCCTTCTTTTTTTTTTTTTTAAATCATCACCTAAGGATATGTTTATTGATTTCAGAGAGAGAAGAATGGAGAGAGAAAAAGATTGAGAAATATCCATGTGAGAGAGAAACATCGATGGCTTGCCTCCTGTACCTGCCCCAACCGGGGATCAAACCCACAACCCAGGTGTGGACCCTGACCTGGAGTGGAACCTGTAACCTTTGGGTGTTTGGGATGATGCTCCAAACAACGGAGCCCCCGGCCAGGGCGCCCTTAGTCTCACCTTCGGATTCTGCGAGCTCAACCCTGGGTCCCCTCTCTCCACAGTCACTCCTTTAGCGAGCTCGTTCCCTCTCATGCTTTCCCTTGCCATCTCTCTGCCAGCAGCGCTCGAAAGCACAAACTAACAACTGCAAACCAAACCATCTTTTCGGCATTGCTCTTGGGGTGCCTGATCAACCTTTCAGACTCAACATTTCCCAAACGAAACTGCTGATCCTCCCGCCTGCTGCCCCACCCACAACGGCCCCTCTCTTACTGACGGCCACTCAAGCCAAAATGTTATGCAAATTATTTTTCTTTTACTAGAGGCAAAAGTCTCAGTAAATAGAATTCATCATGTTAACACTTTAAAGCAGTGGTTCTCAACCTGTGGGTCGAGACCCCTTTGGGGGTGGAACAACCCTTTCACAGGGGTCGCCTAAGACTATTGGAAAACACCTATTTCCCATGGTCTGAGGAACCAACACACCGCTCCTCAGTGTAGCAAAGTGTAGCCATGTTGTTTACTGTTGTCCTATGAAGACTGTTACCCATGCTACCCCACGATTCAAGACAAAATTTCATTTATTTGTAATTAGAAATAAATATTTCACAGTATATAATTACATATTGTTTTTGTGATTAATCGCTATGCTTTAATGATGTTCAATTTGTAACAATGAAAATACATCCTGCATATCAGATATTTACATTACAGTTCATAACAGTAGCAAAATTACAGCTATGAAATAGCAATGAAAATAATTTTATGATTGGGGGTCACCACCCCATGAGGGGCTGTCTTAAAGGGTCTCGGCCTTAGGAAGGTTGAGAACCACTGCTTTAAAGGGTACTATTCCAAGGATTTGGTACATTCAACAGTGTGAAAGCATCACCACACTTTAATCCCATAATATTTCATCACCCTAGAGTCATTCCTTTCCCATGAGGCATCGCTCCCATGCTCCCCAGCGCCAGCTCCCGCAACCACCGGGCCTGTGGCTGCAGCTGTGGATGTGGCTCTTTGGACATTTCCTAGAAACAGAATCATCTGTGTGGCCTTGGTGTCTGGCTTCTTTCACATCAGTGTGGGAACCCCTTTCACGTCCTGCATGGTTCAGGGTTCGGGTTCTAGAGAAGGCCGCACACACATGAAAAGACTGGAAAAGTATTAATTGGGGAATATTGGGGGCCAGGCAGGAGCCCACCTCTAGTGGGAGGACTACGCTTCGCTTTGGCCTTGCCATCCCTTTTATTCAGGTTTGGGATACACCCTTTGCCCTGAAGCAGGCAATTCCAGTCACAGGCAGATCATCTTATCAGTGAGGATTTACATGATGATTTGATGGGGGAAGTTCATTGTCTCAATTGGATAGGGGGTGGCTGGCTTTGACCTTTCAGAGCTTCAAGGTTGACCAGCCTCCCGGGTTCCTTGTCCACACCTTTCTAATTAGTGAGACAATTAATTGGTTTCCAGCTCATCAACATAATGTTTCAAGGTACATGCACCTGGGAGATTAGGAGTATTTCTTATTTCTCTCTTTCTTCACACCTCAAGTTCACTCCATCCAGAAATTCTGTTGGCTCTATTTTAGGGATATATCTGAAATCTGAGCATTCAGTCCCTCCAACTGTATACCCCTCATCCCCCCCCCCCAACCCTCCACCGTGGGAGACAGAAGGTCTTCTCTGCGTTTCTGCCATCCTCTCTACCTGCCTGCCCGCCCTATCCTCACCTCCCTCCCTCGATTCCCCACCCAGCGGCCAGAGGGATGCACAGAACCCGTGGCCAAGGTCATGTTCTTGATCAGCTCGCGTCTTAGTCATAGCAACAAACGAACAAAATGATTCAGTAATAATATGCATCTGATATTCAACTGTAATTACAAACAGCCTTCTTCTGTGCAAGCATTCAAGGAAAATGCAAATGTTTCTTGAAGCAGTAGTTATTTTCCCCTTTGAGACATTAATGCAAATAGCATGCATCTGTGTCACAAGTGAAACCGATGGTGACAGGAAAGGAACCAAACTCCAACTTCAAGTTTAAAGGAAAAAGTCTGTCACTTCAGGGATGCAATTTCTCTTCACTATAAATTTTTTGTCACTGAGGAAGACATTTTCAGAGAGATGAATCATTACCAAAGACGCCAGTGAAAGCAACATTTTGGGTGCGATATTCCTCTCTTCCAGAATCTTCCACTCGGTAGTTGCTGTTTTCTAGGCCGCGTATGGACAGGAAAGAAGGGAATGAACCGCTGGTGAGGTCCCTCAAGCTTCAGAACCTGCGATGTCTGTTGTGTTCATTTTTCTCCGCTTTCCTAAACATCCCGCTGTTTTCTCGGAGAAATACACCCATCACAGGGGGAGACTGCACCCCATTAAATGTACGTTTCATAGAATGTGTCTTTAAAAATGGAAAAACACATTAAATATGAACCAGTCTGATGTGGCTCGAGTTAGAGATCAGTAACAAATGTGTTTATAAAAAGGCGCATAAAACTTCCCAAATGGCAAACATAGGACACTTAGCAATGTTAGATAAAATGAAGAATTTTAAACCACTCCCCCAGAAACGACTCCCCCCGAAACCCAAGTCCGAGCCTGGCAGTCCTCTGCTCAAACCCGTTCTGCTCGGAGAGAAAGCCACGTCCCCCGTGTCCCGTGAGGCCTTGGGACCTTCTAACCTTCCGAAGAGGCGACTGAAGGGGCCTTCTCCACGCAGACTGGCCTGCCCACCCTCATCCCCGGTGGGAAAGGTTGGTCTGTCTTCCTAAGCCGTGGCTGTGACTCAGCAACGGCTCTGAACGTGACTGTACCCGTTTCCATCCGGGCCCTGCTTTGTCCTCCTTCAGGTTCAAGGTGTTAGAAACTAAAACACGGAGAAGTTAGGGAGCCACATTAGGGCCCATGGCTTCCTACCTGAGAGTTCTGCTTGCTCAGGGGGGAGGCCTCGCAAGGAGAGAATAGAGACAATGCCACCCGCGTCTGTGCCATGCTCCTAGGAAGGATGCTAATGGCGGTGGTGCTATTTGGCTGATCTAGCGACTAGAGCCAACCTTTCCCTGGCAGAATCTCCGAGCCGTAACCTGCTGTTGCAAGGTGAACTGTGTCTTCCCCAAACTCACATGTTGAGGGTGACTCTCTCTGGGAATGGGGTCATTGCCAGGTCATTAGTGAAAAGGAGGTCACCCTGGAGAGGGGGCTTCCTAGCCCGATGTGGCTGCTCTCCTTCAGAACAGGTGCCATTTGGACACAAACCCTCACAGCGGGAGGCGATGTGAAGTGGCACACGGGGACAGGACGGCCACCTGCAAACGAGGGACAGAGGTTGGGATGCCCCCTGCCCTCACAGCCCTCAGCAGGAGCCACCCTGTGGACACCTTGACCTTGGCCTTCCGGCCTCCAGAACCGTGAGTCAGCACCTTCCGGTTGTGTCAGCCACCGGTTTGCGGCCCTTTCTCTCGGCAGCCCCAGTCAACCAGTCTACCCACTGCCTGGCATCGCGGCCTCACGTGGAGGGAGCGGGGGTCCGGGTGTCACCTCCTCTGTCACAGCTACTCCCTTGCCTCTGTCGCCAGGGGAACCTCAGTCTTTGCCCCCAGAAATATCAAGTGGGGACTGTAAATTCAGCAGGACCAGCCTGGGGGCCTGTGTCTTTAAAAATGGTATCAGAGCCAAAACCGGTTTGGCTTAGTGGATGGAGCGTCGGCCTGCGGATTGGGGGGTCCCGGGTTCGATTCCAGTCAAGGGCATGTGCTTGGTGTGGGCACATCCCCAGTGGGATTGTGCAGGAGGCGGCGGATCGATGTCTCTCTCTCATCGATGTTTCTGACTTTCTATCCCTCTCCCTTTCTCTCTGTAAGAAATCAATAAAATATAATTTTAAAAAATGGTATCAGAGGAGGGTGAGGACTCGCAGACTAGCTTTCCTGTACTTTGTGGATGTTGGACGGGGAAGAAAAAGAGCAACAGCCCTCGGGCACTTTAATCACGCTTCCGCTTCCTTTTAACGCGCAGGGAAAGAATCCACCGGTTATTTGGTGGGATATTTTTAAGGGGAGAAGGTATTTTTGTGGATTTTCTCTTGAAATGACAAAAAAAAAAAAATCAACAAAAAAACCCCACAAAAAACCAGAACCCAAGCTCCATAAATCCTTCCCTTTACTTTCTCCAAGATGAGCAGTACTCTATGGTCTATCTCAAATGCCTGGCTTCGTTTTCAGGTTTTCTCCGGATTTCAATCCTTACTGATCAGTGTTCTTTAATTCCACACTTAATTAATTGCTACTAGCTGCCCAAGAGGCCCCTGATTTGCAAAGGCGTGTGTAACTGTCAAGGGGCAGGTTAGGAGATGATCCCACATTTTATTTTATAATGTGACAAGCGGTTAGTATCAATCAGGTCCAGGCCTACAATCATGTGCCATCTTGGATGTGACTGAGCAGGAAGCAGGCGGAAGAGAAGTATGGTGTCTAGAAAGAGGCCTGGCATTGGATTCACTGGCACAAGCTCTGACACTCCCCCCCTCCCACCTGGGAACTGAGTCCTGAGTGGCGCAGGGTCCCAGAATTCACCAGATCGCGCCCCAGGCCTGGTGGAGGCCAGCGCCCGGTCTGGCACGCACAGGGCACGGCTGCTGCTGTCACAGCTGGAGCTGCGCTCATCTCCCCTCCCTCTGACCCCGTCCCCAGCGCCAGGGCTGCTCCGGGTCTGATGTCACCTCCCTCGGGAGCCGGACACATGCTGTCCGCCCGGGCATCGGAGTCACTCTGACACCCCTCAGTATTGCCTGCGTGTCCTGAGGCCTGCAGCCATTCCTGGCCCTGAAAGTGGAGGGGGAGATGCGGGGGAGGGGGTTTGGGCCAGTGGGGAGGGAGGCGGGGATGGAGCAGAGAGAGGCTTCCTTGTTCAGGCCCCTGCGCCCCCTCTTCTTCTCCCTGTGGGGGTGGGGTGGAGGGTGTTGGAGGCCTGAGGGGAGATGATGTAAGGACAGGTGGCCTTCTTCCTCTGGTCTGGGCCTGTCACATTGTCCTTGTTTGTCATTGACACATACACGGCACAGGAAGGAATGGCGTGTGAGCGACAGGGGAGAGCTGGCGGGCTGTGACAGTGCGGGGAGCACAGGGTCGCTCAGGGCCGCCACGTCCTGGGGGGGCTCAGGGCCCTGGGTCGGGCCACGCCGAGTCAGAGCCGGGACAGCAGCGGGAGGGAGAGGAGCCGGACAGTGGCCTACAGGCTCCCGTGTGTCCGTTGGCGACCGGATGGCCGGACGACAGCCCCGTCGGTGGGTCCCAGCGGAGGCCGTGGAGTGCGTGCCCGGGCGCACTGTGGCCGGGAGTGGCTGTGACCGCGGAGAGCACGTCCAGGGGCGAGAGGGGCCCGGGATGCAGGACGGAGAGGAACGGACGGCGAGGGGGCGGGGGGCCTGGTCAGGAGAGGGAGCCTGAGAGAGGAGAGGTGGGAGGTCGGAGGGGGACCCTGCGCGGCAGTGCGGCCTGCGGTGCTGCCTCTGCTGGCGCTCTGGGTCGTTCCTGGGGACACTCGCCACTGGGGTCCCTGGCCTTCCCGTGATAGCAGGGACCCCCAAAAAGTCAGAGCAGGTGGTAGCATGGACCTCTCCTGCCCTTGCGCTCCCCCTCCATTGTGGGGTCAGAGGAGCGAAGCCCAGCTCCTGCCATCGGGGTGTCAGAGGTCCGGCAGTGCAGGGAGGACCCACACTGGTTTCCTCCCGCCCCGCCCGACCACAGCCCGGACATCCAGGGGGGCAAGGCCCTCCCCCTCCAGGAGCAGCGGAACGTGGTTAAATCGGCCGCCGCCGCCGCCGGTTCAATGCTGAAGAGCAGAGCGGCCTCGGCGGCCTCGCTCCCCGGCGCTCAGAGCCGCCGGCAGGAGGCCCGGCTCTCACAGCGGCCGCTCCGATGCCGCAGCGATAACCCCGACAGCGCCGCCCTCCCGCTCCCGCTCTGCAGCTCCTTCAGTGGCTTATACACACTCACACACTCACATATATATACACACACACACTCACATACACACACACACTCACACTCACACACACACACTCACATATATACACACACACACACACTCACATATATATACACACATACACACACTCACATACACACTCACACACACTCACATATATATACACACATACACACACACACACACACACTCACTCACGCACACACACAAACAACCAAACACACACACACACACACACACTCACACACACACACCCCTACACCCACACGGGCTATCGTAATGGCTATCGTCTCTTCCCCGCCCCCTCCTGTCCACAGAGGCGGCTGCTTGGAGTTAATGCAGGGAAATGGCAGCTTTTAGGGCGGCCGCTGG
>JAAGEH010000337.1:2514632-2527941 GCA_011751065.1 Lasiurus cinereus
GCCTGCAGAGGAGGTGCTCCCAGCAGCACCAGCAGCTGCGGCTGAGGAACTGGCTCTGGGCCCCGGCTCAGGGGCCAGCACATGGACGGCCTCTTTCTATCTCTCTCTGTAAAAAATAAAATATATTTAAAATATATTATATATATATTAAATATATATAATTGATTTTTTACAGAGAGGAAGGGAGAGGGAGAGAGAGTCAGAAACATCCATGAGAGAGAGACATCCATCAGCTGCCTCCTGCATGCCCCCCACCGGGGATGTGCCCGCAATCAAGGTACATTTCCTTGCAAAGGTGGGGTGCGGCGGCGTTCTCAGGGTTCACACCCCTCTGGCCGCCCCTTCTGGCCCGTCTGTCCTCGGCCTCCCTCTCTCACCATGTCCCTCTGACTCACTCTTCCACCTTCCCCTTCTGCCCTTCGGGGTACCCGTGGTTCCATCAGGCTCATCCAGGACAGTCTCCCCATTTTCAGGAAGGTCAGCGGATGAGGGACCTAAGTCCCTCTGTGCCTGGGTCGGTGTTGGCTTAACCCCAGCCCGAGGCTGAGTGGGAATCTCGGAGGACATCACTGAATCCGGCCTGCCACGCTGGTGATGACCATGGAGAACGGAAAACGCTTTTGTGGACAGTAACTGGCGAGAGGTCAAGGCCAAGGTCAACCAGGAGATGAATGTTTGGAGCTGGTTATCATCTCAGGGGTGACCACGATGTCTACAGATGCTGGCCCCTGTGGCCGCTGGAGCAAACTGGGCAAACAGGCTGGGGTTTATCCCTGACTTGACGGCTCGCCCAGACCTTTCCAGAACCGGCTTAGAGGTCTGAATACGGGGCTCTGTGCAGAGGGCGGGCGGGGACCTCAGAGGTGCCTCCAGCTGCTGAGAACTCAGGGAGGAGCTGAGGACCAGAAGTGACACCGATAAAGCTCTGGCCTCCTCCTCGGCCCTCCAGGGCGGCTCTGCTTTGATGCATTTGGGTTTGGTGTCTCTGTTTCCGTAGAAACGTCTGCAGGAACCCACCTTCAGGGAACCTTGCGAGGCTGCTGGTTCCCCTGTGGCCGGGGAGGACAGGTTCCCTGTGCTCCCACGGGGTCCCAGAACCCATTTAGCTCGGGGTGCTTCCTTCTGCTCAGCACCTGCGGGCTTGCACAGCCCACCCACAAGCCAGGCGATGGAAATCGACTTCTTTTTTTCTTTTTCTTTCTGCTCTAAGGGAAATCCCCCGGTGACCCTCAGCTATGAGACAGCCCTGGCCCCCAGCATGGCGGCCTTTTCCTACAAACCCTCCTCTGCAGCCGCGAGGGAGGCTTCACATGATGTGCTAAGCGCCGGGCAGAACGGCCAAGGAATTTCTCACCCAGACCGTGGCCTCTGTGTGTGTGCTGGGGGCGGGGAGGAGGGCAGAGGCTGCTTTGACATCCATCCAATTCCCGGACGGCGGGATCCCCTTTCCCAGAGGATGAGCCCCGCTTGGATCCGTCTCCTTTTCCAGCGTATGTTCTAGAAAAACAAAGTCACCTACGTCGAGCGCGCCGTGAGGTTTCGGTAGATGTAATAAAGGCCTTGGAAAGGGCTGGAAAAGGGACAAGGAGGAAATGGAAAATACTCGGCGTCCGTGGCAGGTTATCAACCCAAATACGAAAGCGGTGGGTTGCTAAGCTCTCAGCCTGCTGCTTTGGGAAGGGCTGGCTTCGCCTCCTGGCTGCCGAGCGAGCGGAGTATTATCGGGGGGCCGGCGGGTATGGCAGCGAGAACCCTCTGTCCATGCAGAATGCATCAGCAACGAGAAGCCAGCAGAGAGGGTGGTTCGCAGGGAATTCCCTAGAGCAGCGGTTCTCAACCTGTGGGTCGCCACCCCTTTGGGGGTCGAACAACCCTTTCACAGGGGTCGCCTAAGACTATTAGAAAACACCTATTTCCCATGGTCTTAGGAACCAACACACCGCTCCTCGGTGTAGCAAAGTGTAGCCATGTCGTTTACTGTTGTCCTATGAAGACTGTTGCCCATGCTACACCACGACTCAAGACAAAATTTCATTTATTTGTAATGAGAAATAAATATTTCACAATATATAATTACATATTGTTTTTGTGATTCATCCCTACGCTTTAATTATGTTCCATTTGTAACAATGAAAATACATCCTATCAGATATTTACATGCCAGTTCATCACAGTAGCAAGATGACAGCGATGAAGTAGCCACGGAAATCATTTCATGGTTGGGGGTCACCACCCCATGAGGAGCTGTCTTAAAGGGCCGCAGCCTTAGGAAGGTTGAGAACCACTGTCCTAGAGAGAAGATCATGCCTCTCGTCTCTCCTTCCTCTGAAGCGTCCCTGGAGGGGTCCCCAAGTGTGTGTGTGTGTGGGGGGGCTTTGGGCAGGAGGGGTAGCGGGGCAGGGAAGGCAGGGCTGAGCCTCAGCTCCCAGCCCCTCTGCCCCACAAACGCAGACGCAGGCCCGTTAGCGGTGAGCGAGCTGCCGTCTGCACAGCACGCTTGCTGGGGTCCCATCGCTCGCTCGCTGCGAGCCGGAGCCGGAGGGAGGGAGGCGGCCAGGCGGGAGGCGGTGCGGGGAGGCCCGGGGCTCGGCTTCCGTTCTCACACATCATCAAGCCGTGGCGAGGCGGCCGGAGTTAATGACACTCGCGCAGACAGGCCAAGGAGGCACATGGAAACATTAGAGCGGGCTTTTCACCTACTTTGCTCAACATTTCCCGTTACCTGGCGCGCTGGCCGCTGGCCACGGGCTCGCTGCGCCTGGAAGGGAGCCGCAGCGCCGTGAGCTCACCGCCCGAGGCCGGGACGTGCGCCTGCTCATGTAGGAGGGTCAGCGGGAAGGACGGCCGCTCGGTCGGTCGGGGCGGACGGGCCTGGGGGGTGGCAGGAGTCCCCATCCTCCCACCTCGGGACCCCCCCAACCCCCCGCCTTTGGGGGGCTGCCGTTCATCGGGCAGCTTTCCGAAGGATCGGGCCGTTTCCTGGCAGCCGGTAGCAGAGACTCTGGAGCCGGGGCCCCTTTGACACATTCGCACAAAGTGGCCTTTGAGGCGGGTGGCAGGGCGAGCGCTTTGAAGTGCGAGCCCAGCTCCAGGCCTCGCGGGGCCGCTTCCTGCCTGTGTGACTCGGGGCGAGCCACCTACACCCTCTGAGCCGCAGAGCCCTCGTTTCTAATGTCGGGTTGTACGTGAGCTCAGAGGAGGGAGCTGGCAACACGCTTGTCACACGGTAAGAACAGCGCGAGCTGGTGCTGGATGCTCGCCTTCCCCGGGGCTGGGCCCTCTCCTCTGCTCCCTGCCTCCCCGGCAGCGGTTCTCAACCTGTGGGTCACGACCCTTTTGGGGGTTGAACCACCCTTTCACAGGGGTCGCCTAAGACTATTGGAAAACACCTATTTCCCATGGTCTTAGGAACCAACACACTGCTCCTCGGTGTAGCAAAGTGTAGCCATGTAGTTTACTGTTGTCCTAGGAAGACTGTTACCCATGCTACACCACGATTCAAGACAAAATTTCATTTATTTGTCATTAGAAATAAATATTTCACAGTATATAATGACATATTTGTTTTTGTGATTCATCCCTATGCTTTAATGATGTTCCATTGGTAACAACAAAAATACATCCTGCCTATCAGATATTTACATTACAGTTCATCACAGTAGCAAAATGACAGGAAGTAGCCACGGAAATCATTTTAGGGTCGGTGGTCACCACCCCATGAGGAGCTGCCTTAAAGGGTCACGGCCTTAGGAAGGCTGAGAACCCCTGCTCCCCGGGAACCTGGAGCCAGGGACCCTGTGACTTCCAGGGGTGCTGATGACGCTCTGAAGCCTAAACTTGACCTGCGGCTTGGTCTGGCGGCCTGCAAAGCCACCCATGAGCCGGGCCCAAGAATCCGCTCTCCGGGAAGCAGCCAGCTTCCTTCCCCAGGAGAATGCACCACGTTTATCCCACGCACCCTCCCCACCCCCCGAGGGGCAGGGGCACCCAGGCCCAGCGGGAGCGAGCGTGTCAGTGGGAACTCGGCGGGATGCCAGGCCTTTGTTTCAGAAGGAGGGGGACAGCGCCCTGGTGAGGGTGGGGGGGGAGGGATGAGGTGGGATTGGGAGGCGAAAGCGGAGGGCCAGGATGTGACTTGCCGTGTCTGCTCCCAGGGCTTGTGCGGGCTTCTGGTTGGCCCGCCTGCCTGTGTTCTGTCCGTGGCGGAGCAGAGCAGAGCGAGATCGGGAGTCGGACTGCAAGGATCTCGGTCCGGGCTTCCTGGCCTCACTGGCTGAGTGACCTTGGGCCAGTCACTGGACCATTCGGTGCTTCAGTTCCCACATCTGGTTACATGAGAAGGACTTAGCCTAGTCAGTATTCAACACACCATACCATCTTTTACTTGCTATTATTCTATTGTTTTTAATGTATGCGATTTTTATTTATTTATTTTCTATATTTTTGCTTTTCTTTTTATTTATTTATTTTTTAAATATGTCTTTTTTGATTTCAGAGAGGAAGGGAGAGGGAAAGAGAGATAGAAACATCAACGATGGGAGAGAATCATTGATTGGCTGCCTCCTGCACGTCCCCCAATGGGGATCAAGCCCGAAACTCAGGCATGTGCCCTTGCCTGGAATCGAACCTAGGTCCTTTCAGTCGGCAGGCTGATGCTCTATCCACTGAGCCAAACCAGCTAGGCCAAGTATGAGATTTTTAAATGCATGCAATGAATTTTATGTGCAAACGGATGCTTTTATGATGTCAACAGATTATTGATCGGCTCCTGGCACCCCTTGCGAGGCCTGGGGTCCCAAGAGCCCCCTTTACCCCTGCATCAATGGCACCTCTGGCTGACGTTCCTGAGGCTCGATTATAAAACCCCTCTTACAGGTCAAAGGATCTTTCTTCTGAAAATACTATTTTCACCTTCCTTTCCCAAGGGGGTCTCCTCTTCTCTCCTGGGACAGTCGAGTTCCCTTTCCCGTTTAAAAAGTTTAAGTTCAAGTGAAAGCGTCCGAGGGGGGCAGCTTTGGGCAGATGAGAGCTGGGTGGGAGCTCTGTGCGTGTGAGCAGAGGTCTGCAAACGCGAGCGTGCATTTCTGGGCATCCATACGTTGGAAATGTTCACTTGCACTGAACCGTTTAACTTGCTTAATCCGAGGCAGATGGCACGGTCAGTGAATTATTTTCGCAAACCACTTTCTGTTGGCGCGAGGGCCTTCCTTTCCGTCTCGATTCCGCTCTGGCTGACCACGCGAGGTGTCACCCCAATCTGCTGGTGCCAGACCCCGCTTCCCGTGACACATGCGGAATACAACACAGTGGCAAACGTCTTCTGCCCCGCGAGCCGCTTTTTGTGACTAATGAGACCAGACAGGGCGCTGGGAGAAACCGGGCCCCGGCCTTGCGCCCCGATAGGTATTTATGAGCCGCGCCAGCCCCTGCCCCAGTGAACAATCGCCCCAATAATGATTTCCTGCTGTGGAGGCCTTTTTTTTTTTTTAATGCTTTGTTTGTTAAATCCTATTTTCCTTCCTACTTTCCTGTTGACTGCAGCTAAATTGAATCTGGTGCAACCCGTCTCACACCAGGTCAGCAGAACGCTCTGCTCTGCGCGGAGGGAGGGGACGGGGTTAACCCTTTGGGGCCTGCCAGACCCAGCAAGCCGGTTTATCTCCTCTTCCCGGGGCCGGGCGAGGGGAATGGGGGGAAGGCCGCCCTGATCTGGGGGGCAGTGGGGTGAAACAGAATATGGGAGATGGGGATCATGGCCAGGTTGGATAAAAAAAGCCTGTGTCTCTTTTCCATTTGCTCTCAGGGCACTTCTGACTAAAGGGCTTTTTTTCTAGAAACACGGCCTGCGTTTGAATAAAGAAAGGGCAGGTTGTCAAAGAGGGCTTTTTAAAAATATATTTTATTGATTTTCACGGAGAGGAAGGGAGATGGATAGAGAGTTAGAAACATCGATGAGAGAGACATTGATCAGCTGCCTCTTGCACGCCTCCTACTGGGGATGTGCCTGCAACCAAGGTATATGCCCTTGGCCGGAATCGAACCTGGGACCGTTCAGTCCACAGGCTGATGCTCTATCCACTGAGCCAAACCAGTTTTGGCTCAAAGAGGGTTTTTTGAAAAATTGGGGGAGTCACTCCTGGGTAATGAGGGGAATAGAGGGGTCTGAGTACAAAGAGGGCGGGTGGCTTGAATTGATGTCACCTCTGAGAGCACTCAGGGGGGAGGGCCAGATTCACAGGTGCTTGCCACTGTTCGGAGACCTATAGGTTCCTGCTGGGAGACCAGGCAGCCGGGTCTGCTGAGAGCTGCGAGATCCCCGAGAAAGAAGCGGCTGCGAGCAATATTCCGGCCTCCACCAGCAGGTGTGAGTTTGCCAGCTTGCCGCGGCTCCTGCCGGGGATGTGAAAGCTGACCCCATCCGGTGAGAGGGTGTGGGACTTGCTGGAAGCAGAGGCGGTGTCGGAAGCTGCGTTTGGCTGTCCGTCTGGAAATGTAGCGTGGGCTTCTGCAGGTGGAGTGTCGGGGTCAAAGCTTTTCCTCTGTGATGGAGCGTCTCAGCTTTCCCTCCTTAGATAGCGTGTGAAGTTTGACTTCTGCCTGCGATATAGGAGAGTACCTGTCCATATGATACCCTGGAGAGCATATATTTTACTGATTTTTTCACAGAGAGGAAGGGAGAGGGATAGAGAGCTAGAAACATCGATGAGAGAGAAACATCGATCAGCTGTCTCCTGCATGCCCCACACTGGGATGTGCCCACAACCAAGGTACATGCCCTTGACCGGAATCGAACCTGGGACCTTCCAGTCCCCAGGCTGATGCTCCATCCACTGAGCCACACCGGTTTGGGCTGTAACCCAGCTTTTATGTGGTGCCAATACATCTTTAAACAATGATATTTCTTTTCAGTGAGGGGCATTCGTTCATGTGTTCAGGAGTCACTTATAATGTTTTTCCTGGAAGTGTGATCATATTTTTTGGTAATTTTTCTCTTGGCTTGTTGGTCTTTTCCTCTATGTACTTATAAACATTTTTTTAAAGTATCATATGCATATAAGGATATGAACCCTTGCCTTCTTATAGAAGTTGAAAATATTTTTGCAATTTGTCAAACTTTTGACTTTGCTTATAATACTTTTTGCTATGCAGGTTTTAAAAAAATGTATGTGGCAGAATTTATCATTTCTTTTTGATGGCTTCTGGATATAAAGTTATAGTTAGAAAAGCTTTTACTTTCTATTCTGAAGTTAATTAAAATTTTTTTTCTACTTTTTTTTTCTTTTTACAAAAATGTGAAATGATAAAGGAAGATAAGAGAGATGCAGGAAATAAGAAGAAATCATAAGGACTGTTTAGTTCAACGTCATGCAAATAATTTTGACACATTAGATGAAAGGAACCATTTTCCAGGAAGATATAATTTTCTAAAATTGACCCTCTATGAGAAAGAAAACTCAAACCAATCGATATGCACCAGAAACATAAAAAAGTTATGAAAGATTAATTCCTCCAAACCACCAAGATCAGATGGTTTCACAGGGCAATTCTACCACATCTTTAAGTTAAAAATAATTCTATAGCATGGAAAAAAAAACACACAGGAAAACATCCAATTTTATTTTACAAAATGCCTTACCTTCATACCAAAAGCCTAAATATATTGAAATCAAAGCTAAAGAGTATTATTCCTCCTTATAAATATTTATTCTGAATCTTAAATGGAATAATAGGAAACGTAACTCAACAGCATGTGAGACTAATGTATCATTTCTAGGAATGCAAGGTTGGTTCAATAGGAAGAAAGCTGTAAATCCATTTATCCTATCCAAAAGGAAAACCGTGGATACGAAATATTTCCAGACACCAGGAATCTAAGACCAGACAGAAATCTAGGTGTTAGCCGACCTGCCCTCCCTCTGGAGGCTCTCTCCCTGTCTCCTTCCTGTTTCTGCTTCTAGAGCAGCGGTTCTCAACCTGGGGGTTGAACAACCCTTTCACAGGGGTTGCCTAAGACCAGCGGAAAACACCTATTTCCCATGGTCTTAGGAACCAACACACCACTCCTCGGTGTAGCAAAATGTAGCCATGTAGTTTACTGTTGTCCTGGGAAGACTGTTACCCATGCTACACCACGATTCAAGACAAAATTTCACTTTTTTTGTCATTAGAAATAAATATTTCCCAATATATAATTACATATTGTTCTTGTGATTAATCCCTATGCTTTAATTGTGTTCCAATTGTAACAATGAAAATACATCCTGCCTATCAGATATTTACATTACAGTTCATAACAGTGGCAAGATGACAGTGATGAAGTAGCAACGGAAATGATTTTATGGTTGGGGGTCACCACCATATGAGGAGCTGTCTTAAAGGGTCGAGACATTAGGAAGGTTGAGAACCACTGTTCTAGAGCCTTCTGCATTCCTTGGCTTGCGGCTGCACCATTCCAATCTGTACCTCTGTAGCCACACTGTCTTATCTTCTGTGGCTAAATCTCTCCCACCCTCTCTTATAGAGGAAATGTGCCATTCTATTTAGGGACCGTCCTGGTCGTCCAGGATAGTCTTTCCCTGGAGAAGGTTTTAGCAGGGCTGGTTTTTCTGAGGTCGCCAAGCTCTTGTGAAAGACGTGGGCTCCTTCTTGTGCCTTTTTCTCCCCGCTCCTCCCAGCACCACTGCCCCAAGACTCCTCGGGAGCTTCTCACCCCGGCCACAGGGCTGCTGAAGACCCGTGGTGTGACTCCTAGGCCGCCTCCTCCTGCCTGCCTGAGGGTGATTTACCGAAGGCTCTTCAAAGGGATTCTTTTTGGTGGTATAAGACTCATTCCCTTATGATCTTGCTACATGCTCCATTCTCATTCGGTGTCTAGCTAAACAACTGTAGTATCTGGGATGACAGTCACACCAGGTCTTTCCCAATACTGTGCCTGGTCATTTCCACAAACAAGGAAACTAAAAACTTTGTGCAGAGCACGTATCCCCTCCCGCCTGCCCCCAACCCTGTCCCAGAAGTCCAAGCAGCTGGCTCTGTTTTTCAGGGCAGAAGGCCTTTATCTCCTCATCATTTGTGCTCTTTTTTTTTTTTTTCTGGCCTCAGCAAAGGGCTGACCTCCAGGGCTGAGTGCTTGGCTGGCAGTCCTGCTGATCAGGCCGCGGTCGCTGGGATCCGCCGGTCAGCTTCCTTCTCACTCCTCGCCCCATCTTGGCAGCCTCCGGTTTGTCAGCAGGAACGTTTGTTTAAGGGGTCAGTGACACGGTCCCCAGCCCTGGGGCAGCTTCTGAGAAGAAGCAAGCAGGAAATGCGACGGCAAAGCCATTCTCCGATGTGGGGAGCGTGCAGCACAGGCCCTAGTCTCCCTGCCAACGCATGCAGCATCCGGGTGAAAACTTTCTTTCTTCCCTTCTGGATTCAGTGTCTCCGTCGTAAAGAAGATTTGACTTGTGGGAAGTGTATTCTGGGTCTTCCACGGGCAGATCTCTGATTTTGTCCAAGTTGCATGATCTGGTTCAGCCTGTTTCCCAGCCAGTGCAATGGGCCCAATGAAGTCATATGCTCTGAGGACTCAATGAGACCAGGGGCACCATACCCCCAACACGATCCCTGGCACCCAGGAGCTGTCTCATTATAAACTGCCCTTTGCCCCCCTGCTCAAACGTGAGCCCTGCATTTTACTCTGTGTTTCCCCTCGTGAAGTTCAAGCTCCCCTTTTAGATATTACTCAGACAACCAAAGTGTGCGTTCATAGTTAAGAGAATTGAGGTTTCTATGTATTAAGTCAGGTACTATGCTAAGGGCCTTATGTGCAGTTTCTTATTTAATCCAACCTGCAGGGAAATATAGAAAAAGTTGTAGCTCCATTTGTATTCCTCCCCAATCTCAACCCCCTTCCTGAAACACAAGTGTGAAATGGATGATCTTTTCTTGTCCTTTTTTTTATGCCTTTGCTACATTTCTATGGACATGTATAGCAAACAAAATTGTTGTTTTTCTGTTTTTAAAATGTATACAAATGGTATCATACTGTCCCTTTCCTTCTCCAACCTGAGCTTTGGAATCAATAATATATTTTATAGATTTATCCAGGGGACTCTAATCCACTAATTTTAATTAGCATAAGGTCTTACTGAATGAACAATTAGCTTGTTTTCAATTTTACAAGCAATTCTGCAGTGACTATTTTTGTCATGTCTCCTTGTTCCCAAATTACTACCTTTTTTAAAAGACAAATCTCTAATAGATGCACATTTGAAAGTCTTTTGTTATCCACTGTCAAGTGCCACTTCGTGTCTATCACCATCATGTATGGTTTCACCAGCAAATTATGAAACTGTCCCTTTCTGCCGATCATCAGTGACAACGTGTGTTTTGGTTCATTTACATTTTTTTCAACTGGGCAAAAACATAAGCAGTCATCTCGGAGTTTTAGTCTTCGTGTCTCTGGTGAGTAGTGAGACTGAAGCTCTTTCCATATACTGACCAGATTTAACTAAATATATGTAAAGCCCACCAAAAAGGAGAGTGAAGGAAAAACCGATCCGGGGCTGGTGGGAGTGGAGAGATGAGGGTAGAAAGGGTTCTTATGGTGACAGAAAATTTGACTTTGGGATGGGCACAGGGTGCAAGGTACAGATCTTGTAACTTAGAAACCCCCATGTTCATGTTGACCCATGTCAACCCAATCGATTTAATGAATAAATAGTTGTTTTTTTAAAAAAAGAAAGCCTGATTCTGGATCTCAGCTCTGCCTCTTGCTGGCCTAGATTCTGTAGACCAATGGTTGAACTTCTCTACCCATGTCTTCTCACTTGCAACCCTGCCCATGATCTGCACAGGATCGTTATGAAGCTCCAGCGAAATAATTTGCGTGAATGCCCTTTGGAAAACACGGAAGTGCTATTTAAATCTGGGGAGGGGGGGGGGTGGGGGGGGTGGTCTCTCCATACCCACAGTTGTCATCTCCTCATTTTTTCTCCTTTTCTCCTTTCCCTCCCCCTCCTCCATCATCATGCTCATCACCACCACCATCCTGTCCCTCTGCACTCTGGAGAGGATGAAGGCATTCAGGCAGCTGTCAAGTGTTCTTGTGACATTCCATCCAGTAGAGGGCAACAGTCCCTCCCAGCTAAGTCCACTGTCTCAACATCAAGTTCAAATACAATCATGGTAACTTCCGATCGTGAATATGTATTTATTGTCAAAGGAAACACACGTGTCCACCGTGCTCACCCTACTAATGCTGTCACTCAGCATTCTCCAGATACTCTTGTTTGGTACATTGCCTTAACTGCCTGGCTGCCATAAAAATGTTCTTAAAAAAAAAAAAAAGGATTTGCACTCTTCCTTCCTTCCCGGTTGGCTGGGTAAAACGCAGAGCAAACTGTGGCTCAGGAAGGATGACACAGAGATCCTTCTCTTTTGACTATGTATACCCTTGGCGATGGCATTAGGAGATAGGGTCATTGTTTTGCTTGACTGGGTTATCTGAGAATCCCCCCACTTCTCAATTCCCTTCAAAAGGAACACTCCCGCCCATCTGCTCTGTGGCCTCAACTATCTCTGTAACCATGGGAGCCCTTCTCCGACAAACTGATATCCAGAGTCTAGCTTGTGGGGTCTGGGAACTCCCTCCTGGGGTGCCTATCAGTACAAGGACAGGCGGGCTGGCAAGTCCCTGGGGGGCTTCCCTTAGATAGTAGGTGCAGCTGGGCTTGGGGTACCTTGCTTTCACTGCTGCCGGGAAAGCGCGCTAGGGGACCAGTGCTACCACCTCCTGATAAGGAGAGGGAGGGAGGGAGGGAGGAAGGGAAGGAGGGAGGGAGAGAGAGAGAGAGAAATAGAGAGAGAGAGAGAGAGAGAAGGTAGCCCAGCCCAGTTCTTTTTTTTTAAAATATATATTTTATTGATTTTTCACAGAGAAGAAGGGAGAGAGATAGAAAGTTAGAAACATCGATGAGAGAGAGACATCGATCAGCCACCTCCTGCGAGCCCCCTACTGGGGATGTGCCCACAACCAATGTACATGCCCTTGACTGGGAATCAAACCTGGGACATTTCAGTCTGCAGGCCGACGCTCCATCCACTGAGCCAAACCGGTTTCGGCCAGCCCAGTTCTTTCAGGTTAATGAGAACCAGTTGGGATAATTGAGCATTAACAATGTGTGCTCAGTCTGAGGACTGTGCTCGTCCTTTTACGGGGTGCAGAGAGGTGGCTGGGTGATCCTGGGACGTGTTGCCTTTTTTATGAAACTCTGTTAACCTTTGCACCATACCAGCCCCTTTTGTTAAGAAAGCCATCAAGATGCTTAAACAAAATGGTTTGTGCATCTTGGTATCATTCGCTCACTCGCTCATTCATTGGTTCGTTCATCGAGGGTCAGTGGAAGGCCCACTATCTGCTAGGAATGGGAAGTCAACGTGGAAAAAGTTCTCAGTCTTCGGGGTGGACCAATGGGGACCACAAATGACTCCACAGAGGGGTAAGTGCCGTGTGAACTCGGGATACAGGGCCCTGAGCACACAGTGGAGACAGTGGTTAGCTCTGTCTGCAGAGGCTCTTAAGGAGCTGGTACTGGAGCTCTGTCTCTGAGTGTGGGGCACATTTCAAGAGGCGAGTTTTGCAACGCATTTCACCCCCTCAGCAAACCGGGGTCTCTATCTACAGGAAGGCTGGCTGAGAGATGCCGTCCCCTTGTATGGCTACCCCTCCGGTCCAGGTCTCCGGCCCTGCTGGTCTGAGCTGTGATGAGATTCCAATTCATGAATCGGTGATGGTGTGGGGGTGCATGCCCACGCTTCCTGAGCGCTGAGGATGGGAAGCCAGATCCTGAACAAAGGGCGCCCCTGGGAAAAGGCAGCTCCTTCCATCTTCCCCGTTCCTTAGCCAAGGAGAGACATGAGCAGAACTCGTGTGCGTGTCTCTGGTAGGGACCACTCTCACTTTCCCCAATGGGGCATGCCTGTCAGTATTCTGCCTGTCAGTATTTGGGACCCTGAACCAAAGCACCACCTGAGGGAGAGGACACCGCAAGCCGTGGGTGGAGGAGGCCCAGCCCAAGGACCAGACTCTCCCTGGAAGCCTTTGGTGACTCGGGTGACTGTCCCCTTCCCTGGAACCAGAGCACCCTATATGAGGGTGTGGTCATACTATATGACAGTGTGGTCATCCTATGTGACAGTATGGTCACCCTATATGAGAGTGTGCCCATCCTATATGACCGTGTGGCCATCCTATATGACCGTGTGGTCATCCTATCTGGCAGTATGGTCATCCTATATGACAGTGTGGTCATCCTATATGACAGTG